>JAJIBD010009026.1:0-82743 GCA_021461705.1 Cryptotis parvus | reverse complement strand
TGTATGTCTCTCTGTCTTTTTTGTCTTCAGATTTTGCTAGTCCTCGTTTTACATCTGTCTCTTCTACCATGGTTTTCTCTCTTTGCACTCTGGATTTGCAACATCAGACTACACAGAATCTTGTTTTCTCTCCAAATCCTTCCTTCTAGAGTTGACATTTCATATAGACCATTAAGCAGAAACACCTCTTGTAATTGGGTACCTCTCAGTCAAGCCTAGCTAGGCCTCCCTATACCTGCATCACTGCCCCCCCCCGCACGCTCATGGCTCTGTTGGCATGAGAGACCTGTTCTCTCAATGTTCCTTATTTAAAACCCTTGGGCCCAAGAATATCACTGCCTTCATGTTGTTTTGGCACTTGGGAGCAGGTCATTTGCAGATTTTTCCACTGAAATATAAACTTTTGTAGTTTGATGCATCCATTACTTTAAAATGCAGTCAATGTGGAAGACAAACTAAGTTTTTACCAGAAAGGGGCTTATATTAAGACAGTATCTCTGCTACTGGGATACGGCTTAGTGGCAATGTGAATGCCTTGCATGCACAAAACCTGGGTTTAACTCTAGGGCCAGAGAGAGAGTACAGCAGGTGGGGCATTTGCATGAGGCCCACCAGGTTCTATTCTCAACATTCCATCACTGTCTTCCCGTTCATCATTGATTTGCTTGAGCAGGCACCAGTAACATCTCCATATGACCTGTCTCATGCTAGTAGAGCCCAAGGGCATCTGCTTGCTCCAGGAACATAGAGAGCCTCAAACCATTCCATCAGGTCATGGGAATGAGATTTATAATTGTTACTGGTATTTAGCATATAAAATATGACACGGGTGGCTTTGCCCAGGCTCTGCCGTGTGGGTAGCATACTATTCCATATGGGATGAAATACATCCTGAGCACTGCCAGGAGTAAATCCTGAGCATTTTCGGGTGTGACTCAGAAACAAAAAGAAAGCAAAGTTAACTCTGCCCTTGATTATTCAGATAACTCTGGTCAATTTACTTGTCTAAACTTCAGTTTTTTCACCTGTAAAATGAAGCTCATAATACCTAACTTGCATCTATAGAAACATGTTTGGTTCTTGGTAATAAATGTTACTTCTTCTCCCACCCCTGTCTCTCAATTGACCATTTTATCCAACTTTTTTCAAAGCCCTAGAGTCATTTTTGTCTTATTATTATTTATTTCTTTGAGCTCATTAGTACTTATTATTACCTTACATATAAAGTTAGAGAATGCTGATTTTAGGATAAGGTCCTTCCCAAGATCTTTCACATTTATACACTGTATACAGTTCTAGACAGGTTCTAACTGATACCAGTAAGCCTAGCAAGAAGCCAGAGCAAACTACACATCATGCAGTCAGTCATTCTCAACATCCAGACTCCATAGTTCCTCAGAGCTCCATCCAAGAGAAAACCTGATCTTCTCCTTTTAAGTTTCATCAGTAAATGCTCGAGATGAGAGCCTTCTCACTGAGACTATACCACCTACACGGCAAATCCTGGCAAGCTACCCATGTTTTATTTACTTGTTATGCCAAAAACTAGTAACAATTATGGACCTCAGTTCCAAGACCTAAAGAATGGTTTTGGGCTCCTCCTGTCCCTGGAGCAAGCAGATGCCCTTGGGTTATACTTGCTTGTGACAGGACTAATGGAGATGTTACTAGTGCCCACTTGAGCAAAATCGATGAACAACGGGAAGACAGTGATACATAAAAAGTATTGAAATGTCATCATGTTCTCATACTTGACTTTCTGTCAATCAATATGCACATTTTGACTACTTATAGTGCAATAATTTTAATGGTTAACTAGCTTGCCTATTGCATTAGAGACAAATTTTGAAAAAGATGTTTCTTTGCTTTTGAACCCAGATATGTAAGTATCTCTCACAATTTGTAGTGGCTGGTTTGAATTTATATCTATTACATCTATTGTATTTATATCTATTATATTTATATCTATACCTAATAGATATAAGTGTCTTGGTCAGTGTCGTGAAGTACTTGCCCACTTCATCTTTTCTTTCCGCTGTCTTCTCCCTATGATAAAGCTAAAGCTATGCTTCTCTCTGCATGCTTCTACTATCAACCGTGTTAGACCTCTACTTCACGGTGATGTGGTCACTATAAGGTTTCCCTAAACTACGTTCTGTTTGCTCACATGTAATTCAAAGAGAGAAAGTTGCCAGTCATTGCTGTATCTATCAATCTGTCATCAACCTGACAGTGTATTACCCTCATGCAAGTGTACAGTTGATAGTTTCTCAGGTTTGAATCCAGGCCTCTCTTCAGTGGGTTTGTCTGCTTATTCATTTTCAGCAAGCTTATCTATTCCCTCAGAAACTTCTTCAAAGTGAGTAAAGGGCTTTTTAATTTTATATACTATTTAGGTATCTGCAGCTCTGAAACAAGGCCAGATTACTCCCAACCGAGCTCTGTCAAAAATGCCTCTCTCTAATCAAGAAGACCAAGTATTTAAATGCTTACATTACCGTAACAGAGGAAGTGGCCTTAAAGCACGCTGAAGAATCAGAGAAAAGACATAAGGAAGGTAAATTTGCCATGAATGATGTTTGTTGTGTATGTGGAGAATGAGTGCAGCCAAATGGTGCCAACTCCATTTCACAAGCAAAACTTTTCACATGTAACAGAACCTTATCTCAGGAACTTGTGCAAGAAGGACAGTAAGAATGAGGCCAGTGTCAATGGCTCCCTGGTGAGCCATTGACATTATATAATTGACATTATATAAAATATAATATACATTATGACATTATATATGACATTGACATTATGTAAAATACAATATAATTTTATATACATATATAAACTATATATGTATCATCTATGTATCACCATTAATTAGACAATCTTCACTACCTTTCATCTAAGAAAATGTCTTTTGATAATCTTTAGTAAATTAGTTATAACAATATAAAATACATGATTGAGGGTCTGCTATAGGCAGGCTTAAGCTGTGATTGGGAAAATTGGAAATAATGTTGGTGGGATTGGGATTGAATATTGCATATAAGAAATTAACACAAAGAATTTATAAGTTTAGTAAATGAAAGCAGTAGCACAATTGGCCCAATTCATATGTAAAAAAAAGTCATGACTATAGCAATACCATTACAAGATATATGTTGTAATAAGCAATATAATTTCAATTAATTAGTGCCTGCTACGGGGATAAACATGTGGGGTGGGGGAACTAGGATCTTTGGTGGTGTTAGGGGGCACATTGGTGGTGGGACTGGTGCTGGAATATTGAAACAACTGTACTGTGAACAACTATAAATCATGGTGTTTAAATAAAGTTTGAGGTCAGTGGATATGAAATACTTGATAATGTCCAATTGTCATAATTTCCACATTTTTACTTTTTGAAAATTACCCTTTATCAATAGCTGGTAGTTATTTTGATAACTAGTTCCAATGTATATTTATATTTTGAACTAGATTTATTTCCTATTCTTTTGACTTGGACCTGCCTCTACCCCCCATCCTCTTTTGACTTTTTTAATGTAGGTCTCTCACTTGGGGAATTGGATGGAATTCCCATTGCAATAAAAGACAACTTTAGCACAGCTGGCATTGAGACAACATGCGCTTCAAAAATGCTGAAAGGTAAATGTTAACTGATCAGAGAGTATTAATGGCTTTATGAAAATAGATATTTTTCAGTTTAAATTTGAAATGACAAAACACTAAGTTATTCTTAGACTACATTGCAAAAGAAATATTTAGGCTCAAGTATTACATTCTAATTTTTTGCTCTTTCAGAAACACACAAAATTATTCTTTAGAGGTAGGCTAGCTTATTTAGATGAATCCCATTTAGGAAATCTTAGCAATCCTAGTTAGAAAACTCAATAACTGATTATAGAGATATATAAGTGACCTCTAAATTCTGTTCATTGGTAATACATGAAGTAAGGGTAGAAAGACAAAGTAAGGCTTCATTAACACTTTATGGTGTGAGGGATTCATTATTTCCTACCGTCCACTTATTTTTTATTTCCTCATGTGTGTGTGTGTGTGTGTGTGTGATAATATAAAAACTGGAAAAACTGTATGTGTATCATCTATATATCATTTAGTAAAGTGACATTTTTGTTCTTTACAGTTTAGTAAGTTAAAAATAAATTATGTTTACCCAGGTATTTGGATCCTTGAAGAAAAATATGAAAATGGTTATTCAAAGAACTACATACAAAAAGTAATATCTATAAAGAGTACCCCAGACTTCTCTGAGAGGGCAACTATTATTGATTACCTGGGGATCTATAGACCTAACAGAAAAAATTTTATAAAGATCTATTTCTGATTGGAAATAGGTTAAAAACTCTGTAGTAGAACATCTTTGAGAAGAAAAAGTCAAATATAATGAGCAAAATGATGATTTGCAATTACTTTCAGATAAAGGAAGTCTTTAACTATCATTCAGTATTTTATAGTAATGTTAAAGTCAGTGTTCTTAGTTATAAAAATGTGATTATATAGATTGTCTTTAGAAAACATATAGTAGTTAGCAATAAAAATAGAACTGTGGAAGAAAGTTCAATCCACTACTCAAATTAGAGATAATTAACATTTCAATATGAGTTACTTAAATACAGTTTTAAATTTTATTTCTTGCATATGGTTTATATGTTTATTATTTCCTATAATTGAAATATCTCCCTCCTTCTTTTTCAGGTTATATACCACCCTATAATGCTACAGTTGTTCAGAAGTTGTTGGATCAGGGGGCTGTGTTAATGGGAAAAACAAATTTAGATGAGTTTGCTATGGGGTAATTAAAATTTTATTTTCCTATATTTCTTCAATCTGTCACTTCAATTTCATTCAATATAAGTACCGACCTAAAAGGAGCAAAAGAAATTTGAAAACTAAGATGCCAATTTTCTCAGTCTCTCTGAGACTGTGTTCTGTTGTCGAATAGGAAATACAATGAGTCTCAATTTGGTCTTAGTTAGCTTTTTTTTTTCTTATGACTAATGATGTTAAACACCATCCCTGTATTTTACCTCCATATAACCACTTTGCTGGAATATCTTAAGTAGATATTTTGGATTCAGTTCCATTAGGTGGTTTGCGTTATAACTTTGAACGTGCCTTTGAAGCATATAAATTTTCCTTTTTCTTTTATTTTAGTGAAGCAAGTTAGTTTTTATTGACAAAACTTACTTAGATTTGAGAGGAAAGAAGGAGAGGAGACACGTGTTCAAGAAAGAACACAAGCTTGAATGAGCAAACAGCAAGCAAAGAGACACACACAAGCAAGGGATCTACGTGTTTAAGGAAGAACACGAATTTGAAGAGCAAGCTATAAATTCTTAAATTTGATGAAGCCCAGTTCTTTTGGGGGAAAAAGTGAAGGTATAACTACACTGCTCATTACCCATGAGATGACCGTGGTGCTGCCTGTCTTTGCACCAGAACATAGTAGTAGTAGGGGCCAGAGAGATAGCATAATGGGTAGGGTGCTTACCTTGCTTTGCGGCTGACACAGGTTCAGCTGACCTAGGTTCGATCCCCCATGCTGCATGTGATCCCTTGAGCAGAGAGCCAGGGGTAAGCCCTGAGCAGTAGGTATAGCTCAAAAAGCAGAAACAAAAAAACGAATGATAAAATCATCAGCTGGTACTCAGCTGACGTGATACTCTCAGCAAATGTAACCTCTGATTTTTTTCTCAGTGAAGCAAAATAGTTTTTATTGACAAAAAGTTAGAAAAATCGAGGTGGAGAAAAATAGAGGGAACATGAACCTCTCCAAAGGAGGGAAAAAGCCTCAAATAGAAAGTTACATATAATTGCCCCAAAATGCCTGGTCCTGAACTTGCTCCTGTTTTTCAGAGATGAAGGTGAAACTGTAAGGGGTAGGTTTGGAATCTTGCACTTTATTTTCACTCTGCATAAACCTTGTCATTAATTCTTGGTCTATTCTTCATCCACTGGTTTTGCAACTTATTGTAAAATGATGTAAATCAGGACCATATGGAAGAGATACATGGGGCAAGGAATGGAAGGGGCTGGAGCCTCCTGCCCTCTAGGGGTGCTGCTCCTCTGCGTCACGTTCACCAACCCAGAAATTCCCGGAGCGTATTTCCCCAAGAGATGGAGATTTAAATATACAGAAACATATTGGTCATGCCAGGGACAGGACTCAGTGGGAAAGTATATGCCTTTCACACATGTGATCTGGATTCAGTCCTGCCATGGCAAAATAAATAAGTACCTAAGCATCTGATACTCAGAGATGGCTCAGAAGGCTAGAGTTCATGCCCTGCATGTGGTAGGCCCACATTTCATCCCAGGCTGTGAATGGTCCCCCAGGCAATCCAGTAGACCCAAGTCTACAACTAGGAGTAGTCCCCAAGCACCAGGTATCTATGGCTCTCAAAACATACAGTCAGACACATATAAAGCTGAATGAATGTATCAATGTTCAAGGCATAAGAAAGACCAGGCCAGAGTGTCATTACAATATATTTTGTGGCTTTACTTGGCACTACAGAAGACTGGATACAGCCCAATGTCATTTGGTGAATAATTAAAAAAGTAGATAGAAGGCAAAGCAGACAGTGATAACTAAACATAATACCTGACTTAAACTTGAAGGTAAACTCTATAAAGGTATAAACATTATTAGAGCAGCTAAAAAAATTTGATTCCGTATAACAGACTAGGCTAAAAAAGTTATTACATTACTATTAAACTCATCAGAATTGATAATAGAACTGGCAGTATAAAGAATTCCCTTAATTCTAAGGAAAACATACTGCATACTTTCTAGAGTATTTAGGAGTAAAGGATCATAATACACATATAGATATAGATATATAATTTACCCTACATGGTCTAGAAAGAAATAAGGAGGGTATGAGGGTGTATATATATATATATATATATATGTATATACATATATATATAGGTATATATGTATGTTATGCGTTTGTTTGTATATATGTATCAATAATATATATATACATGCAGAAAATGGTAAATGACAGAAAGATACAAAATTCTTTTCATACTACTTTTTTTTTTTTGGGCCACACTTGGCTATGCTCAGTGGTCACTCCTGGATTTACATCAGGAATTACACTGAAGGTACCCAGGGAATTATATGGGGTACCCAGGAATTGAACCCAGGTCTTTCAAGGCAAACACCCTACCTTCTGTACTATCATTCTGGCCCTCATACTTATTTTATTTTGATAACTGTTCTCTAAGATTGAAATTCTAAGTTATATTAAGTTATTCCATTTTACCTGTAATGTTTTTCTTTTTTCTGATCAATAGAGAAATTCCTTTTAGAGACTTCCTGTTAAACTAAATGTTTGTAAAAGTCTTCAGCTGGAAGAACTTAACTTACAAGGGAAATAATCTTAAACTGAACTGGGATAAAAATCTTCTTTTCTAGCCTGGAGCAATAGTACAGTGGGTAGGGCACTTGTCTTGTTTGCAGTGGATGCTGGTTCTTGCCCCGGAACCATAATTGACACTGTAGACCCCACCAGGAGTGACCCCTGAGTGCAGAACTACAAATAAGCCCTGAGAACTACCTGTGTGGCTTCCCCTACCCACTGAAAGAGAAAAACTTTTCTTGGGCCTGAGAGCTCGCACAGTGCATAAGATGCTTGCCTTGCATGTCCCAGGTTTCCCAGTGCCACATGGGAGCACCTCTGAGCATCACTGGGAGAGACCCTGAACACGGAGCACCACTGGGTGTACCCAGAAACCAAACAAACACAAAACATGAGGGGGAAACTGCCCCTAAAAACTAATTAGGGGATGGGGCCGGAGCGATAGCCCAGCGGGTAGGGCGTTGCCTTGCACGCAGGCCGGCCTATGCCGGCCTGGGGTTCGATCCCCGGTATCCCATGTGGTCCCCCGAGCACCGCCAGGAGTGGTTCCTGAGTGCAGAGCCAGGAATAACCCCTGAGCATCGCCGGGTGTGACCCAAAAAAAAAATAAAGATTGAAAAATTGATGAATAAAATTATAAAAAAAAAAAAAACTAATTAAGGGGCCGAGTGATAGCCCAGTGGGTAGGGCATTTGCCTTGCACGTGGCCAGCCTGTGCTGGCCTGGGTTCGATCCCCGCATCCCATATGGTCCCCTGAGCACCACCAGGAGTAATTCCTAAGTGCAGAGCCAGGAGAAACCCCTGAACATTGCTGGGTGTGACCCAAAAAGCAAAAAAAAAAAAAAAAACAAAAACAAAACTAATTTATTAAAAAAAATGGGGTAGGGGTTGGGGAGGTGGTTGGGGCCACACCAGTGATGTTCAGTGCTTACTCCTGCCTCTGTGTTTAGGGATCACTCATGGCTCAGGGATCACTCCTAGTGGCTTGGGGGACTATTTGTGGTGCCAAGCATCAAACCTGGGTCTGCTGCATGCAAGGCAAGCATCCTTCCTGCTTTACTGTTGCCTGAAATGTTTTTACATAGTAGACCGTTTTTGTCTACTTTCTGGTCCAAATACATGTTGCATCCTCTACCTCCTCAGCTGTCTTTTAGTGAAAAAATACATTTAAGCAGGCTCCTTCCCTTTCCAGTTCAACTTTTATGGTGTAAAAAAAGTTTCGCGTGCAACTTAAGTCTTGTTGAGTATTGCATGGTTTCTTCCTGACAGATCTGGAAGCACAGATGGTGTATTTGGACCAGTTAAGAACCCCTGGAGCTACTCAAAACAATATAGAGAAAAGAGGGAAGCAGAAGCGACAGGCTGAGGATGAGGATGAAAATTGGCTCATCACCGGAGGAAGCTCAGGAGGGAGCGCTGCAGCCGTCTCAGCCTTCACGTGCTTTGCGTAAGATGCTTTGGGGGAAAATCTTTACTTTAGAACTGAGGCAGGTACAGGAGCATAGAGTCATCAGCCGTATGTGAAAATCTTACCAGAGATTTTGTTACTAGAATGGTTACTACATGGGTACTTTTATTTTTCAGCCAACTCTTAATGTTCAATGGCATATCACAATTATGATACCCAAATATATTGATAAATTATAAGATTTGTTATGTATGCATTTCGCTTTAATTTCACAAAACACATAAAGTCTTCCTCTATAATACCTGGTTTCTTTTTTTCAATGTTTTATTATACCACTGTGAGATATACAATTACAAAGATGTTCATGTTTGGGTTTCGGTCATACAGTGTTCCAGACCCATCCCCCATCAGTGCCCATTTCCCGCCACCAATGTCCCCAATTCCCCCCCCTTCCCCTAGCCTGCCTCTATGGCAGGTTCTTTATCTCTTCTCTCTCTCTCTCTCTCTCTCTCTCTCTCCTTCTCTTGCACATTGTGGATTGCAATACATACATTTAGAGGTTATCCGGTGTAATATGATTTTATGGATCTTGCAGTAAAACCAGGTTGTATAAGTATCTTTCACTTTCTTTCACTTGTCTTTCCGTTGTTCATCGATTTGCTCGAGTGGGCACCAGTAACATCGCCATAAGTCCTGTTGTGTGCTAGTGTAGCCCAAGGGCATCTGCTCACTCCAGAAACATGGAGAGCCTCAAACCATTCCTTCAGATCATGGGAATGAGGTCTAAAATTGTTGCTGGGTTTTGGCATATCAAATACAACACAGGTAGCTTGCCAGGCTCTGCCGTGCAGGTGGGATACTGTCAGTAGTAGGCTCTCATCTCGCACATTTATTGATGAGCCTCAACAGAGAGAGATCAGCTTTTCTCTTGGGTGGAGCCCTGACGATTGTGGAGTCCGGATGTTGAAAATGGCGGCCCTCATGGTGTGGGGGTTCCTCTGGCTTCTTGTGAGACTCTGCTGGAATGGGCGGGCCAGGGCTAGAACCCACCTGCCCTCCCTGGGTGCCTCAATCTTTAATTTGCAAGAGAAGCTTATTTAAGTATACGTCACGGAATTTTAGTTTTGTTGGGAGTGGCAGGCAACGAGGTGCCGGATGGAATCCAGGGCCTCAAAATGCAAAGCTTGTGTGACCACCGAACAAATCCCCGGCTCCAGAACTCATTATTCAAATAATTTGGGGATGTCTGCTCCCTGATTATACAAATTTTTAGGGACTAACATTCCATGGCTTTAGTTGAGTGCCACTGAGCATTATGGCTATAACTCACCTTTCATTTAAATGATCTTACTCTTGGGAGTGGGGGTGAGGAAGAAAGTCAAATAATACTCCAGCCCCTGATCTGTCAAGAACGGACAGAGTGAAAAACCTGGCTTTGAAGGGAAGCCGCAGCATGCTTTGTGTTGCTTCAGTTGGCAATGTAACAAGATAAATGAAAAATAGCCCTAATGTTTATGTATCACCAGGATATCTGAAGTTATGTTCTTATAAAGCGGCAACTAGAAAGGTTTTATCCATAAGTAAAGGATTTTCCAGTTTGGAAGGAGCTGATTTGTGTGACTGTCACACTTAGTATTTGGAAATAAACTCTCCTGCCTTATGTCTTTTAAGTTCCATTTGTAAAACATTTCTTAACCACCAAAGGAAGAGTAAGAGGGGCTAAGAGAGATGGCTTATGCCTGAGTTTATGCTCTGCATGCAGTCGGCCTAGGTTTGATTCCTGGCACTACATGGGCCCCTGAGTCCCTCCAGAGGTCACACCTGAGCAGAGCTGGGAGTTGCTCCGCATGTGTCAATACTCCCCAAACCCCACAAAATAAAGGAAAAAGAAAACCAAGAACTGTTATATTAATTTTATTGGTCTCATTTAATCAAATTGAATGTGCTCAATAGTATTGTATCTATTTTATCTCTTCTTAATTACCCACTGAAATTAAGCTCTTTCATAGGCATTGCAGTCAATAAATTATTTATATTTTTAGAGCTATGGAAATTTAAAGCCTACTTTTTTTTTAAGTTTCCCTGAAATCTTGTTAACAAGTGAAACCATTTCATTTTATCTCTGTGGAATTTTATAGCACTGCATTAATATTTATGAGAGTTCTGACAAGTTAGGACTGTGAGATTAGATGCTTTTTTTTTCTATTCTCATCACCCCACTTATAGTTCATCTTTCTGAGTGTGCTTTGAGAAGATGGCATTTTGACACATAATTCCTATGGAAATGTAGGTTTTACTTTTTACACATCAGTCAGTGAATCCTAATAAGAAAATATACTTTTCTTAAAAAAATAGTGAAAGCAATAGACTAATTTTTGTAGTGAAACTCTGCTGGTAAAAACAGCATCCAGAGGCCAGAAGAGAAAATGCAGGGGGAGCGAAGGTTGGGCAAGAAAAAAAAGGATCTTAAGACCATCTTTGTATTTGTGTATCTCACGGTGTATAATAAAATATTTTTTTAAAAAAAGGAAAAGAAAAAAGGATAAGGGAACAGGTCTCAAACCATCCAATGTTTTGTTTTATGTTTCCCTTTTTTGATATATTTTTTTCTATAATAGTTTTCAAAACAAGCAGATGCTTAGAATATTATGCTGTCAATAAAAAAAGAATGAACCGTGTAATGATGCAGAAAGATATCCAAGATACATTGTTAAGGGCCATAGGGTATGTATAGGGGTCAAGGCCTTGCTTTGCACACTGCCAACCCAGGTTTGATCCCTGGCATCGGATACGGTACCCCAAGCACAGCCAGGAGTGATCCCTGAGCACAGAGCCATGAATAAGCTCTGGACCTCACAAGGTGTGGCCCCAAACCACCCAACTCCCAAAGATTCATTGCTAAGTGGAAAACAGATTGCAGAACAGTATGTGTAGAATGACTTTTCTGTTGAATGTGGTAGTTATTTACGTGATTATACTTGCTAGCAGTTATATGGAAGCATCTGGACAGATACATATCAAAATTGATATCAGGGTTATTATGGGGGCAGTGATTCACTGCGTGCATCATGTCGTTATTCGTTGTAAGTTTTGCAGTAGACGTAGATGCTTTCCTAATCAGAAAAGACTTTTTCTGAGCTAATGAAATTGTTTTAATTATGATAAAAAATATATTTATAACATGACACCATTCTAACGGTTTTAACTATACAATCCAGAAGGTGTTTAATATAAACACATAAATACACAGTATAGTGCAGCCAACCTCCAGAACTTGTCTCTTTTGCAAAACTGAAAGTCTGCTGTTAAAGCAGCAGCTGCCTAATTGCCTGTCTTCCCAGCCCCTGGCAACTGCGCTTCTACTTTACGTTGCTATGAATTTGACTGCTTTCTTCTAAGTGAAATCAGGCAATAGGCTGTATTTATACTCGTGACTGATTTAACAAAATATCCTTAGGGTAGTTATTTTTTTTTTTGTTGTTGTATTTTAAATAAGAAAAAAAGGTGCTCTAGGCCAGGGAGATTGCTCACAGGACTGGAGCGCTTGCTTTGCCTGTAATGGCCCAGGTTCAGTCCCCAAAATTCCATGTCCCCTGAGTGCAGCTGGAAGTGACCCCTGAGCACTATGCAGGGAGTTTCCCTAAGTCACTGTCACTGTCTGTCACTGTCTTCCCGTTCATCATCGATTTGCTCGAGCGGGCACCAGTAACATCTCCATACGACCTGTCTCATGCAAGTAGAGCCCAAGGGGCACCTGCTTGCTCCAGAAACATAAAGAGCCTCAAACCATTCCATCAGGTCATGGGAATGAGGTCTATAATTGTTACTGGTATCTGGCATATCAAATATGACACGGGTAGCTTGCCAGGCTCTGCCGTGCGGGTAGCATACTCTTGTAGTCATCTCAAAATCCAGCATTTATTGATGAACCGAGCCGCAGCGTATTCCTTCCCAAATATAAAGAAAAGATGATACACATACACATAAAGAAGTGAAGCAATTCTACAAACAAATGTCACTAATCATTTTTCATTGTGATATTATGTCAGAGATATGATATAACTCAGTGGTAAAATGCAGGCATGACTGCAGTGGGGGCAGGCAGGGTTTGGGTGGGTGTGTTTGGGAATGGGTGGTGGGAATTGGCACTGGTGGAGGGATGGGTTCTGGAACACTGTATTGTAGAGACCCAATTATGAACATCCTTGTAATTCTATATCTCACATGGTATAATAAGGATTGGGGAAGATGAAGGAGAGACAGAGAAAAAGGGAGCGAAGGAAGAAATGCTTGCTCTGGAGCTGGGAGAGGGGAATGTGGGGACATTGGTTGTGGGAATGGGGCACTGGTAAAGGGAAGGGTGCTGGAACAATATATGACTGAGACCCAATTATGAACATCTTTGTAATGTTGTTCTCATGGTGGTAAAATAATTTTTTTAAAATGCAGGCATGAAACCCGGGTTCCATCCCCAGTACTACCCCCCCACCCCCAAATTCATAATTGAATGCATGTTAAGCACTCTGGCTTTCAAACTAAGCAAATTTAAGACTGCTAATATTCAGTGATATAATGAAATGTGAAAACTTAATCAGAATCATTGCAATAGGAAATATAAACAGACATAACCCTTCGAACAAGTAATGTGATATTGAGAATATGAAGAATTTCTGGGACTGGTTAGTTAAGGCACTTGCCTCGTAAATGACTGATCCTGGTTCAGGCCCTGCCACCACACGGGCCCCCGAGCACTGCCAGGAGTGATCTGTGAGCGTTATCATGTGTTGCTCAAAACCCTCCTTTGCCCACTCCCCCAGAAAACATTTTCCCATAAACTCAGTTCGGGGTCTTTGAATTTAGCCTAAAACTAATCATATTTTTTCGGCAATGATTTATGTTTAAAGGTGTGTATTACAAAACCATTTATTGTGACATCATAATTGATAACAGCATAATTGGAGTATGTTTCTATCCATGATTCTGCATGGACTGACTAAGGGCTTTATCTGAATCTCTGGGTAGATGTTTAGTTTGTAAAAGCATTCTTTGAAATTCCCATTAGTTTGTTTTAAGTGCAGCTAATACCAAAGGAAGGTACAAGATTTATATGTGTACTAAGTTTAATATTTGGATGTATATTGTGATAAAATGGCTTTAAGATACTGGGAATCGCAGATTCCTGTGATAGTTTTGTGCATGCTTTAAAATTTTAGTAATTTGGGATTAGAGAGATAGTACGGTAGGCAGGACACATAATTTGCATGTGACTGACACCCTGGTTCCATCTCCAACACCCCATATAGTCCCTCAGCCCTTCCAGGAGTGATCCCTAAACATAGAGCCAGGAGTAAGCCCTGAGCACTGCTGGGTGTGACCAAAAAGCAGAATAAATAAAATTTTGGTAATTTTAATAACAGAAAAATTAGGAATTTAAGTTTATACAATGAACGCAACTATTTAAAAATGTTTTCTTAAAAAATTTTAAAATTAATATAACAGAATGTTAACAATGTTTGTCTTCTGTAGTGGTAGAATATTTTGTTACCCCTATACACATTTTCACATTTCATGAATTCTGAGACAGTGTGTATTACTTTGATGTAATTATATAAATGCAATTTAAAATTGTACATTTTGAAGGGTAGATTCCATATATGTTTCTTCTAAAGAAAATTCCATTTGAATTCCAGGGCTTTAGGATCAGATACAGGCGGATCCACCAGAAATCCTGCTGCCCACTGTGGGCTTGTTGGCTTAAAGCCGACCTATGGCTTGGTTTCCGTCACGGCCTCATTCCCCTGGTGAACTCAATGGATGTGCCAGGAATCTTAACCAGATGTGTGGATGATGCAGCAGTTGTACTGGGTATTTATTTGATCTCATATCGTTCCGAAACATTGTACTCTTCTCTGTAAAGCAAAGTCTGTTACTCAGACGGCTTTCTCCTTACAGGTGTGCTGGCTGGGCATGACCCCAAGGATTCTACCACAGTACAGGATCCCGTTAAGCCCTTTGTGTTTCCCAATTTGGCAGATGTGAGCAAACTCCCGTATAGGAATCCCAAAGGTAACTCTTCCCTTTTGCCCTTTACAGAAAAATGCTGTCCTGTCGGATAAAGAGCAAGTACTGGGAAACAGACTCGGGTTCCAGTTGCCACTCTGCCATTTTTAGTTCACTTGTGACCTGAGCACATGACTTTAATCCCCGCAAACTCAATTTCTTCACCAACAGAACAGGGATAACAGCAGTAATGATGAGGATCAAATTAGATAAACTTGTTAAGTAATGAGCATTAATGTTTTTCTGTAAAGGGCTAGGGAGTAAGTAGCTTAGACTTTGATAAGGTCTGAATCACAGCTGCTTAACTTTCCCACCATCTTGTGAAAGAGTGCTCGAAGAAAATTTTATTTTTAAAATGGCAGGAAAGCACATGGCTTAAATAGTCATATTCTCAGTATAACCCAGAGTCAGGCCTCATACCCGTTGGGACACCTCAGATATTACCATCTTTCCTGTCATTATTGGTACTGCTACTACATTTACTATAGGAGCAGTTGAATAAATTATACTTAAGGCATAAGTATCTTAAATTACTGAATTAAATTTTGTTCATTGTTTAAGTTTAGCATAATTTTTAGTTATGGGGCCTCCTATGTATTGTAAGATGTTTACAATACACCGTCTTTGCCTCTAGAGATAGCAACCCCAAGTTCTCCCACCAGGTTTTCAATCTCTAAATTTTATATCCTCCTCCTAAGACCTAGTACTATGCTTTTTATACCATAAACACTCTTAAAATACTCAAGTTGAATTATTCTTCCTTTCATTAGATTTTCTAATACATTGCCAAATGTCCTAGAATACAGACTGTTGTAAGTCTGTCTATCCAGATGTTCTAATTTCTGTATCATAACTTTTTTTCCAACAAGGAGTATCTTGTACCGAATTATCAAGTGAAGTACGATCTCTTTGGTCCAAAGCTGCTGATCTCTTTGAATCTGAGGGGGCCCAAGTGATAGAAGTGTCCCTTCCTCACACCAGTTATTCAATTGTCTGCTACCACATATTGTGCACATCAGAAGTGGCATCGAATATGGCAAGATTTGATGGACTTGAATATGGTAAGATGTTAAATTCTAAAATATTTGAAATATTTGAAAGATGCACTGATTTGTGCTAGAAAAAATGCTTGGGCTAATGTTAAGAATTCGGTGAAATATGTCAGTTCTTTGTCATCTTATAAGTATATTGTGTTTATACTTATAAATATACCTGTGTATTCATTTCACCTCTCTGGGTTGCAGGTATCTTTATGTTCTCCATCTAGTGTAGTATCTGACACTACCTAGGTGTAGTGTAGGTGTTCATTAACATTTGAATAAATGAAAGGATCAGGGATTAATTGAAATTTCTTGTTGTTGCTGTTTTTGGTTTTTAGCCATGCTGGGTAGTTATGCTCAGGGCTTACTCCTGGCAGGGTTAAGGGGGACCATAGGTAGTGCCAAGAATCGACCTGGGGCAGCCAACTGAAAGGCAAGTGCCGTCACTCCCGCCCTAACTAATTGAAATTTCTTTCTTAGTCATTTCCTTGTTTTTAACTCCCAAGTGGTCAGTCATTGGACAACAAATACGGATAAGGAACCATTAGAGATAATCTCTGCAGGTTGGAATATTGGTACAAGTATGATTGTAGTCTTACTTTTCAGTGAAAACTGGGCTTCCTTCCAAGTAATATTTATCTCTTTCTCTCTCAGGCCACAGATGCGACAGTGATGTGTCTACTGAAGCCATGTACGCTGCCACCAGACGAGAAGGGTTCAATGATGTGGTGAGAGGAAGAATTCTCTCAGGAAACTTTTTCCTATTAAAAGAGTAAGATTACTGGTTTAGGAATTTTCCCCAGTTTTGGAAACTCAAGTCAAGTAGCAATATGTCTACCAGGTCCTGTAAATTGAGAAAACAGAATGACTTAAATTAGGAAAGGTCTAGGCTGGAGCAATAGTTCAGTAGTAGAGTGCTTGTCTTGCTGATCCAGGTTCAATCCCTGGCACCATCTGTGGTCCCCCAAGCCCCACCTGGAATGATCCCTGAGCATAGAACCAGGAGTAAGCCAAGAGCACTACTCAAAACAAACCAAAAAACCAAACAGATACCAAACTAACAAAAAAATTAAGAAAAGCCTGTTTTTTAGTATTTTTGATTTCTGGTTCTTTAAAGACAAACCTATTAGTGTTCTAGCTCAGTAATTATTATAAAAAAAAAAGTTGAAAGCTGAGGAATTTTAGCTTCATTAAATATTTCTACTTATATTACCTCATAATTTTAATTGTTAGAGCCTTACATAGGAAGTCTGTTAAAATCAACTTGGTTTTGGGGCCTGAGCGACAGTCCAGCGGGTAGGGGGTTTGCCTTGCACGCAGCCGGCCTGTACCGGCCCGGGTTTGATCCCCTGCATCCCATATGGTCCCCCGAGCACCGCCAGGAGAAACCCCTGAGCATTGCCGGGTGTGACCAGCAAAAAAAAGTAGAAAGAAAAAGGAGAAAAAAAAAATCAACTTGGTTTTCCCCTTGCATTATGTATCTGTTTGATCCAGGAAAGAATTCTAGGTTTTTTTTTTTTTTTTTTTTTTTTTTTTTTTTTGCTTTTTGGTCACACTCCAGCGATGCTCAGGGGTTTGGAGATCAAAGTGATAGTACAAGGTCAGGTTTTTGCCTTGCACGCCGCCAACCTGAGTATTCCTTATGGTCCCTGAGCACCACCACGAGTAATTTCTGAGTTCAGAGCCAAGAGTAATCCCTAAAAAAAAACCCCAAGAATAAATAAATTTAAAACATAAACTATCGCACGAAACATTTTTCTTCATTTTATTGCCTCAATTTGATATTTTGCCAAAAAAGGCATAAATATGTTAGGTGGGTGGATGGAGATCTGGGGGGCTCTGGCGGAGGCAAGGCGACTCCGGTGGGGGTGTGGTGTTGCAATGTCGGGTTCATGAAGCCATCAGTAGCCGTACATGCAAGTCATGGTGTCTCAAAAATGAGGACGTGGGGAGGACCGCTGAATGAATTTAAAGAGACCATAAATGAATTTTAAAGGACAATATGTAAGAATCCAGTTTATTTTCGGTTTGTGTTGGCTTGGGGCCCATACATGGCAGTATCAGGGCTTCTACCTATGCATTCAGGGACCACTCGGGTTCAAGGGACCTACTAGGATGCTGTGAATTGAACCTGGTAAGCTGCATAAAAGGCAAGCACCCTACCCATTGTACTATTTCTATAGCCATATCTTTGTTTTAAAATTGGCTTGTACGCTTGAACCACTTTTAAATCTACCTTCTTGACTTTCTTCTTCCGTGTGTCCCCTCTTTATTTAACGGAGGCAGGAGCGGAGGTGGGGCGGGGCAGTTCCTCCACAGTGCTCATGGCCAGAGCCATTCCCTGGAGTACTCAGCCTGTGCTGCTCCAACCCGACCTTTCACACACCAACCCTTTGAACTATTGCCCAGTCCCCAGTTTTTCTTTCTCTTTTTGAAAAATTGTTTAAAAAATTTTTGTATTAAATTTTCTTTAACATTAAGACGCTGATTTATATAGTGATTCGTGAGTTGAGTTTCAGGTGTACAGTGTTCCAATACCAAGCCCACCACCAGCATCAATTTCCCTACCAAGCCCACGACCAGCGTCAGCTTCTCCCATCACTGACCTTTATTTTAACAACTCTTTCTGCCTTTTTTTCCTAAAAATATTTTTTTCTCATAAAGAGATTTAAAATGAGAGGGAGAGTCATCTGTATTAACGTTAATTTTTAATGTTTCTGGTGATTTTCATTCTTTTATACAGATTCAGGCATCTTTCTGTGTCTGATCTTCCAGTAGAACTTCCTTTAATATTTTGTAGGGTAGCCCGGCTTGCAATGCATTTCTTCAGCACTCCTTTATGTTGTCAAGTTCTTTATTTTGGCACTGACTTTGAGCAGTATTTTTTTCTCCCAGCAAGAAATCTAGGTTAGTGACTTTTTTCTTTTGGTTACTTTATAAAGGTGTTGTTCCAGTGTGTCCTGATTTAAATCACTTCAGAGAAGTCTCTTGTCTTCCACAGGTGTCTTTTTCACCTCCAATGTTAAGATTCTTCTTTATCATGGGCTTTCAGAAATTTCACTACGGTGCACCATTGGTATAGTTTTGTGCATAACTTCTCTCTAGGGGTATGTTGACCATCTTGACTGTGGATTTATGGTTTAGTCAAATGGGGAGGAAATTTTGAGCATTTTTCTTCAGGTATTCTGGCCTCTGCCTCTCCTTCTGGGATTTCACTCACATCTGTGACTCTGCTTACGCTTTCTGCATCTTGCCGAAGCCTTCCTTTCCTATTGTGTTTTGTTTCTACTTGTTCCTGGCTTCCTTTTGGATATTTATTTTCTCTTACTAATGCCAGAATCACTGATTGTTTTTCATCTGTTGTGTCAATCTTCTATCAAGCCAATCCAGTCTAATTTTCTTTTTTATTATATCTGTTTTATTTTTTTTGTATCTGCTAATTTCAACATTTCTGTATCATTTTACACTGATGACTTTCCCTCTCCTTGGAAGTTATTTTTGCATGCCTGGACATTATGATTTGTTTATACATGTCATGGGCCCAATTTTTGTTGTTTCGTTTAAATTGTGTTGGACTTTGTTCTTGGATGTAGTTAAGTTACTTGGAATACAGAACATCCTTTCAAGACTTCCTTTTAAACTTTGTTAGGATGAGCTCAAAACAATTTTTAGTGTAGGACTAATTAACTCTCATTTCCAATATACCACTCAAAGAGTCTACCAGATGTTCCGTGTTTTAAAAGACCTTTCCTCTTTGGCTGTTGGAAACACAAACTGTTGTATATATATTCTCCTTTCACTCTTGTGTGTTTGTTTCTTGTACTTTTGTAAGTCTTTGCAAATCTGATTTCTCTCCCTGACTTCCTCCTGAGAATTCATAAGCTTTCCTAGTTTGTTTTACTTCTGAGAACTCCCTCTCTTGTATACCTGTTGTCTAATGCTAGTAATTGATTGTTTAATTTTGTCTAGTTTTCTAGCTGTTTATAATAGTACAGTAAATCCCATCCCTATTACTATACCATTGATGAAGGTAGAGGTTCTACTTCTGGACCACATTCAAAAGAAGAAAGTGTAATAGAGGCCAGAGCTATAGTACAGCAGATAGGGAATTTGCCTTGCACATGGCTGACCTGGGTTTGATCCTCGACATCCCATATGGTCCCCCAAGCACTGCCAGAAGTAATTCCTGAGTGCAAAGCCAGGAGCAACTCCTGAGCATTGCCAGGTATGACAAGGAAGGAAGGAAGGAAGGAGGGAGGGAGGGAGGGAGGGAGGGAGGGAAGGAAAGAAGGAAGGAAGGAAGGAAGGAAGGAAGGAAGGAAGGAAGGAAGGAAGGAAGGAAGGAAGGAAGGAAGGAAGGAAGGAAGGAAGGAAGGAAGGAAGGAAGGAAGGAAGGAAGGAAGGAAGGAAGGAAGGAAGGAAGGAAGGAAGGGAAGAAGGAAGGAAGGAAGATGTGTCAAAAAATAAAAGTATTTGTTGTTTCATAAAATTCCATTTAGTGAAATGCTTTTAGTATATTGTTTAAGCTATCTATTGTTTTTTTCCGACACTACAGATGGCACCTAAATTCTTTGCCCTGAATTCCCTGGGCTCATACGATGGTAAAAACCGCTGATATTTCTGTTGTCCTGTCTTATAAGATAAAATAGTTTCATTTTTTAAGCTTGTTTTATTGGTCCTCACTGTGATTGTTTTTTTTACAGGCGAGAAAACTTAAGTTGAGAATTATTACTACTTTTACCAGCCTTCATTAAAAACTTAAGAAAGCCTAAAGAGTTTTCCTTTCTTTGCATCACTGATTCATGGTCCCTTTGTGCCTAGTTCCTTAGCCTTTTCTGTGAAGTGAGCTTTCCATTTTCACTCCTGGCTTTACTCCCCCTGAAACACAAAGTCGCAAACATTGCACTTGCACCAGTTTCTGTTTCCTAGGAGTATCTTCTAGTGTCTAATTTTGGTAGCATGTTAGAATTTTACAAAAACCAGAATTGTATAATAATTAGGTATCATTATTATAGGTAGTATATGCCAGCGATAAAGTGAGACATTATAATAGGAAGAATGGAGTAATCCTCCAGAGACCTCAGTTCTAGTCCTTTCTCTGCTGCTGTCAATCTTTGTAACCTTTGGGAGCACATTTCATCGCTATGCTCTTGATTTTCCTCACCTGAGAATTAATGTGCTCATGTTGTTAATGCCCTTAAGTGTTTGGATGTGCGATGGTATGTTCAGACTTGTATCTGGTAGCAAATTCTGATTGAATGCCACACATCCAAAGTTTCAGAGTGACAACACAATTGCACAAAATTCTATTTTCTATGTTGTTAGGAATATAAGCGGCATCTGGAATGCCAACACCACAGTAATTCTTTAACAAGCTTTATGTATATGAACTGACTTGAAGAAACAGCAGAAATACTTAAAATGTGACTTGCTTCTTCCCACAGAAATTACGAGAATTACTTTGTCAAAGCCCAAAAAAGTAAGGACTCATTGCTAATGATTTTGTGAGTGTTTTTAACTCGGCGTGGATGTCCTGCTCACCCCAACCACCTTGAGTGAGGCAGTGCCGTACCTGGAGTTCATCAAAGAAGACAACAGAACGCGGCGCCCAGGATGATATTTTTACTCAGGCAGTCAATCTGGCAGGTGAGCACCCTCGAGAACGTCCTCCACAAGGCCCAAACAGTGCTGCTTCCTCGGGCCGACTTGAATCCAGCTTATCTATTGGCGATCCTTCCCTAAACTATAAATGCTGACTTTCCTAATTCATGCTTTCATTAGCCAGCAAAGAGAACATCCATTAGCCAGCAAAGAGAACCTTACTCTTTTTTTTCTTCTTTGGACTTCAATGTATTAAACCAATTTCTGTTAACTATTTTTTGATGCTCAGTTTGGGTTGCAAAAATACTTTTTGGTTACATGTACACTAAAGGCCTATCCTCAATAATTTTTGAAAATTTGCTTTCTTTATGATAAAAAAAGCAGTAACAATTATGGACCTCATTCCCGTGACCTGAAGGAGTGGTTTGAGGCTCTTCCTGTCCCTGGAGCAAGCAGATGCCCTTGGGCTACATACTTGCTTTTGACAGGACTTATGGAGATGTTACTGGTGCCTGCTCAAACAAATCGATGAACAACGGGAAGACAAGTGATACAAGTGATGATATAATAATGACCCAGAACTTGAGTTTAAACTCCCCTGAGCTACTATTCCTCAGCTAATGAGTTGACAAAAATTCAAGAATATTTTCAAAGGAAATATAGGGGAAAGCATTTGGTAGATGGGAGTGCAAACTAAAACAGCTTCATGCCAGAGATGAGGAGCCTCTGTTCGATTCTTGATACTGATACTGCACAGTCCCTGAGCATGGTCAGGAGTGACCCCTGACACCACTCGGTGTGGTTCTACCCAAAACACAATAACTAAACATTTAGTAGTATCTGGTTATATAAGCAATTATCTTTTTCACATGACAAACTCAAGAATATTAAGAAAGATGCACATAATAATTTACTAGCACAAAGCCTGAAATAACTAAATATTAAAAAACAAAATGCTCAACAATTAACAAGTGTTAAAAAAGCTCCATGCTGAAATGTTCTGTAGCTATGAAAAAGAAATGAAGACCATGGAGTGAGAAGGTGGTTTCCAAGATATGTTGTTTTTGTTGTGACTGCTTGGGGGCTTGGGGCACACCTGGTGTTGCTTAGACACCGCTCTTGATTCTGTGCTTAGGGGACTCTGTGTGGGAGTTCCTAGAATTGAACTGGCTTGGCCACTTACAACTTAACCCCTGTACTAGTTCTCTGCTCCATCCTCTCAAAGAAGTTTTTAAGTGAACATAGGAACGCACAAAAACGCGTATACACATAATTTTATTTTTTATGTTTTGGAACTAACCTTGTCTGTACTCGCTAGCACTAGAAAGTGTGAGACTTCTCTCCTGCCTGAGATGAGGAAACAGCAAGCTAATGGGCACCTCTCTTCCCCTCAGGCCTACCAGCCATCAATGTCCCTGTGTCCCTGTCCAGCAACGGGCTGCCGGTTGGACTGCAGTTTATTGGACGTGCATTTTCCGAGCAGAAGCTTCTTACAGTTGCCAAATGGTTTGAGAAACAAGTCCAGTTCCCGGCCATTCAACTACAAGGAATGGATGATTGTTCCTCCACCTTTGAAAATGAACAGATACCGCCTCTTTCTATAAACCAGTAATGGTAGATGAATCAGGCAAATTGGAATAACTTTCCAGAGATTTTATTTTCCAGACAAAGAAAATGATCTTATGAAACTCTTATTATTAGGTTTATTGTTAATAGTCATTCCTTGAAATAATTTTTTTGATTCTTTTTGATACAGTGAATTATAAATAATCTATCAGTGTTTCTTAAGCATCCACCAAGAACAAAGTATAAGACTTCTGCTATATTTGAGGCAGATGTTCCCATAACATGGTGTATTTGAAAGAACAGAACTTGGACTGGAGCAGTAGTTCAGCGGATAGGGCATTTGCCTTGCATGTGAATTAGCACCAGCAGAAGTGGTCAGTGCAGCCTTGACCTGAGATACTTTGGAGAGACAGGCAGTAAGAGGGAGGTGGTTGCTCAGGGAAGGTTAAAATGCAAAGCATAATACTATGCAGATATTTGCCTCTGAGTGCAGATATTTGCCTGTGAGGGCTGAGCAAAGCAGAGGGGAGAGGAGCTGTGAGCACAGGCAGAAATGTTCCTGGGCCGAGTTTCACACAGGGGTGGAGAGAACAGTCTCTCTCAGGGGACTCCTAGATACAGGGACTCCTTCATATTTCTTTAAAAAATAGAATTAGAGCCACAAACATTTTCCATTTCCCTCCCATAGTTGAATCTTACTTCGACTATTTCAGAGCCTCATTCTAAGGACATCATCTCCACATGACACTCAGTTCCTTTCTCCCAGTTACCGATCACACATGAGCTCTTGGATGTCCAGAAGCATGGGTTGTTCTGTACAGACCTTACTGGATTTGAAGTGTGGTGCTGGTGGTCAGTGAGAAAGGATCAAGGCGCACAATATCAAAGCTCAGAAGCCTTCAGAGAGGTATCAAAGAGTGGAACCCGCGATCCAGGGTGCCCTGTCGCCAGAGCCTCTGTGCCTGTGGTAGCTATACCTCTTGGCTTTCTTTGCTAGTGCTCACTCATTATTTAAGCCTCTGGAGTTCCCAGAGACATTAATTGGAGAAATGTCAAAAAATACCATGAGATGATGCCTATACCCACTTAAATAAGGTTTTATCATCGGGCTTCTTTGTCTTTCTCAGGACCCCTCTGTCATTTTATGTTGATCTAGAATTCTGATTGATTGGTAAAGGTAGGAAGCTGAATTATTTAGTGGGGAAAAAGATACCATTAATTATAAAGAATCAGAGAGAGATAAGGCTCAACAGGCTGAATATATGCTTTACATGTGGGAGGTCCAGGTTTGATTGATCCCCAGCACCACATGGTTCTCTGAGCTGCTAGGTATAACCCCAAAAACGACAAACAAAAAAAAACCAATAAAATAAATATTAAGAGATTGTGAAAGAAATATAAAAGAACCATCTACATCAGACCACTGAAGTGTCACATATCGGAATTTAAGCTGCCTGTCACTTTTCATTAATGGTTTTTGTCTCTTTCCTTTGATCTTTCCATTCCCAAATACTCAATCTAAGAAACTTACCTATAAACTTTGGGGCTGGAAAAATGATTCGAAGGGCTGAATGCTTTGCCAACTGGTCTTAGCTTGATCCTCAGAGCACCACCGAGTACAACCCCCAGGGCACTGGGCTGGCAGTAGCCCCTGT
Organism: Cryptotis parvus; assembly: GCA_021461705.1. Classification (NCBI taxonomy): domain Eukaryota; kingdom Metazoa; phylum Chordata; class Mammalia; order Eulipotyphla; family Soricidae; genus Cryptotis; species Cryptotis parvus. The sequence goes on along the minus strand of JAJIBD010009026.1, from coordinate 58,030 downwards.
CCATTGCGAGGTATGGTCCTAAAGTATCAAAAATGGAAATAAGTTTCATGTGTCAGACCCAGTAATATTATTATTTGGGTCTGGGGGCCATATACACTGTGCTTAGAGAACTTATAGTAGTAGAGGTCAAACAAATGAATCATTCATATACAAAACAAATGCCTTATTAACCTCAGTCTTATTGCTCTGGTCCCCAATAGTAATAGTGGAAAATAGATTTTTACTGTGCCTATTTGAAAGATGTATATATTCACAGAGGGAAAGAGAAAATCTTAGTTGACGGGACTAGCATGATGTAAAAACCTAGTAAATAAACATGTGCCCCGGCTTTGTGTATGTATAATTTGAAATAAAATTTTTTCAAGACTATTATCTCTACTTGACCCTCACTAATGATATAAATCAGGAAATAGGAAAGTGAAACCTTTACAGTTCTCACATAGCTCCTCCCTCCCTTTTACTTGATAATGCCCTAAATGATACCTAAAGTCCTTCCCCTCCACCTTTCTTGTGATTCAGGCAGATCTCTCTTTGCCAAAACACCGGGAATTTGAGTGAGAAATGGTTTCTGTGTCTGAGGAAATGCAACCTGAAATTGTTTGGCAGAACTGTTACAAAAGAGCTCTTCGGAAGACAAGGTGCTTCAAATTTAAGATGAGCTTTTGCATAAGACACAGCAAACTAAGTAAAATTAGGTTTAGCCACAAAAGCATTACAGGATAAAAGGGGGAGGGGAGCAAAAACAAAAACATATAACAACTACAAAACACTTTCGGCTCCCTGACATTACATAGAGCTAAGGGTACAAGTAGAAAAATCACTGTTCCACGGAGGCCCACATATTGTGTTAGCTAAGAGAGCCTGTGGAAACCAAGGATGCAAGATGTTCCCTCGGAGTGACTGATGCCTGGGAGTAAGAGAGATCCTGAGGCCAGCTAGAAAACTCTGCATGGTATATGAGAGTTAGGACAAGGGCAAGACTGGCGACTCCTGGTAGACAGTCACCTCTACTTTCTCGTGGTCGACCAGAAAAAAGTCCAAATTTTAGACCAGACTCTGAAAGGACGCAGAAAAGACCTCTGGGTTAACTGCATGCTAGACAATCCTGGGGAGATCTGTAACCTTGTGTTCTTGTGTCTTCTCTGTCCAGAGACTGATACACATGCTTAAGTGTGAGAGGGCCGGAAATTTCTCAGTAGCTTTCATAGTTTGGCAGGATTCCAGATTGGAAAATCAGATGACGTGTGTGTGTGTGTCTGTGTTGTGTGTGTGTGTGTGTGTGTGTGTGTGTGTGTGTGTGTACACTTCCACTTTCCCTGACTTTTTTTTTTTGGACATTATAGCATTATCAGATATGTCCCTTTACCTACTTTGAACACTCAGTTTCTGTCCAAACTGGTCATTTCCACATCTTGTCATACTTTTCAGACGGGTCCCTCATCTATGCTAACTGCCCTTTCCCACCCACCTCCCACCCCCTACCACATACACACATGTGACAAGATATAGAATGACTCATTCATTTGTGGGATATTAAAAATTCAGTCTGAGATTAATATGCAATGCCAGAGAAAGCAGACCAGGACTGGTCAATGGTTGGAAGCTTGCCACAAGATGACCCTGATTTTGAATCCTATTATGCTGCCTTGTATGGCCCGTGGTCTTATCAGTATCATGGCCTGTAAAATATGGGTATTGCCACTCAATGGGATGGTTGGGAGAGGTAAGTGTAAATAATGCACTCTTACGTAGCTCAGTCCTTGGCAGAATAAGCATTCAATGTTTTGTAGATCTGCACATTCATTCAGTTGTGAATTTGCATTATTTTCTAAGAAACACCTCACTGCATACCTGCCTTAGGACCGAATAGCAATTGAACAAAAGCATATGCTAAAACCCAATTCTACAGCTCCTGATGACTTAGTTTCCTTTGAGAATAAAGCTAAAATATGTGGAAATCCCCAAAGATCTAGCTCAGTGAGCAACAAACTTATGTGCAAGAAGCCATTTTATCTACTTGGACCACTCTCATTGTGAGTGCAATTCCCTGCACTGCCAGTGTGGTCTCCAGTGTACTACAACCACATGTGTGACTCCTGAATATCAATGCAATCCCATGGAAGCTCTTATTTGTGGGTGTGTGTGTGTGTGTGTGTGTGTGTGTGTGTGTGTGTGTAATGTATAAAGAATTGACTATTCAAAAGTTTGAGGTCTTCAAAGATCACTGAATTCTGGAGTTGGTTTTGTGGTAACGGAGCAGACCCAGGTCTGAGGCAAGCATGTGCTTTATACTGTGGAACACATTCCTGGCCCCAACAAGATAGTCTGTTAAGAATGAAGACTCCCAAATAGGACTATCCCATGTTCCTCTGGGAAAATGTTTCTGACAAGAGTTCCATTCATCATAAAATCAGTTCTGTTCCAACATATAAATGCATAGATAATGACATCAAACAATGTAGCTTAGCTGCAATTATTTTAACATGAAGCCATTTTAAGGTTGATGTTACCAACAGACAGCTAGTATAGCCATCAGGGGGAAAGTTAATGAAGTACTCAAGGGGCATTTAATGGTAAGTAATTTAATTCCTTGGTGAATATTATGAGACAAATTAGTTGCAAAATGGACCTGCAGAGTAATAGAATTGGTGTCAGATATCTGCTGAAATGATCATTAACAATTCTCATTCAGTAGGACCAGTTTAATATCAAGGCCAAATATTGTATGAACACTTACTGTTTATGATTTCTATAATAGAGGTTTGAGCATCTACATCTCATATTGGTTTCAAGTTATTAACATACAAACTAAAAAGTGAGGTTGAATTCAGTGTTAAGACTTAGAATAACAACCAAAACAAAAAGAATACCTAAGAAAAATCTGATATTGGACTCAACCATTCATTAACAAGCATGTAAAAAAGATAAAGATCGTCATTATATGCAAGTGATTTTCTAGGCTATGCCAATTTATTTCTCTGTGGAAATGGCCATTACAATGCAGGTAATTGGTATAAAATTAAGATGGTGCTACGGGAGAAAGGAGTGAAATAGTATAAAGTGAAAATTAGAAGAAAAAACTTAATTAGATTAGACAGTCAGGAAGGAAGGAGGGAAGATAAAAGGATTTTTATCTTGAGAAATTCTCACAACTAGAAAATAATGTTACCCTAATAAAAACAGGCAGTCAGATGAAAAGGCTTCAGAGGCAAGTAAGGAGTTTGAAAAGATAGAAAAACACGTTGTGAAGTCTTCATATTGAGTTCCCTTTTTTCCCATACTTTATTACTTTATTATGAAAATTTTCACAAAGGTGGTGATCATCCAGTACCAACCACATACAACTGCCATTGATGTTGTATTCCATTTACTTTATCCACTGACCACCTACAAACTACCTTTGACCTTATATTCTATTTACTTTGTCCTGTGACCACCTACAAGCCACTATTGACTTTATATTCTATTTACTTTATCATATAACCCTTTCTTCGATATCCCTATTCATGTATTAATCCACCTTATTTGTGAATATTTATCTTGAAGCATAATCTTTTTGAAATATTTCAGTATAGCTCTCATAGACTTGAATTAAGTGTTCATGAATTTGATGTAAAATTTATGCAAAATGAGATGAACAAAACCTTAAGTGTATACTCCGCAAACTTCAGCAATGCTTTTACTTAGCATGAATCAAGCATGAGTCCCATCTTATTCTCATTGCCTTTTATGACTCAGTGTCCCCATGTGTAGCAAGTAATTTTTGTTTATTTACTGATTACATGATGGGCTTCTGGAAGGTTTGCATTTGTTGAATGAATAGTGCCACCATGAACATTGACTACAAAGAAAATATGCAAATGTGTTTTCATTTTGCTTGGATGCATCATTGGTATGAAATTAATTTTTGTTTGTTTGGGGCCACACCCAGCAGTGTTGTGGGGGCAGTAACCCTGGTGCTTACTCTAGGGTCATTTCTGGTGGTCAGGGGACCCTGCTGTGCCAGGGATTAAACATGGGACTCCTATATGCCAAACATGCACCCCGGTCCTTTGAGCCACCTCTCCTGCTCCTATGTCTAACTTATTTAGGAATTGCCAAACTTTTTCCCAAACTAATTGTATCATTTGCATTTCCATAAGCAATGTATGAAGGTTGCAATTTCTCCACATTCTTGTTTATTTTTGTTTTTATAGTACTGAAGATCCAATCCAGGGCCTCACACATACAAGGCAAGTGCTCTACCACTGAGCTCCATCCCTGACTCCACACCCTTGTTGACACTGGAATTGATTATATCATTTTTATTATAAAATGCAGCCCAGTGTGAAGCAGTATATCTTTATGGTTTCTATTTGCATGACTTGAATGATAAAGTATCTTTTCATATGCTTACCAGCCAATTATGCATGTATATATAACACATATATACATTTTAATTTCTATTTACATTGCTCAAATGTACACATATACATAATACTTCTATTTACATTACTCAAGTGAAAATTGAGAAATAAAATATTTATTTGTATATATGTTATACACGACTTGTATATATTATGAATTTACATGAAGTTTGCTGGGTTTCTGCTCTGCAGTTTACTTATCTATGAATGTTGGAAATGGTCCTTGTTCTATCAGCTTAAATCCCTGAGTGACCAAGGTTTGCAAAGCACCTCAGTCCTGTGGATGGGGAAAATGAGAAATGAATAAACCATTTTAATAGTAGAACATGGGCCATGTATGCTTGCCCTCAAGGTTTGATCCCCAGCACTATATACACACACATACATACATACATACATACATAATAAAAAGAACAAAAGAAGCCCTAAACACAACCCCTTCCTACTTTTTTTTTTTTTTTTTTTTTTTGCTTTTTGGGTCACACCCGGCGATGCTCAGGGGTTACTCCTGGCTCTGCATTCAGGAACTACTCCTGGCGGTGCTCAGGGGACCATATGGGATGCCGGGATTGAACCCGGGCCGGCACAGGCCAGCTGCGCGCAAGGCAAACGCCCTACCCGCTGGGCTATCGCCCAGCCCCCCTTCCTACTTTCAATTCACTGGTTTGCTTTCTTGAGTGGGGTTTGGGATTGGACACAAAGAAATGGACTTGAAGTGATTTTGCATTTATGTCCTCGTTCACTCTTCTCATAATCACAACTTTAACTACATCTTAAGGGAAGACCACTAGGGGTACGAAGAAGTTGAGGATTTAAAACTTAACACTTCTACAAAATTAAACTTTTATATGGTTACATTGAATGAATAGTAATTTAAAGAGAGGAGGAAAATAAATCCAATTTCAGTGCAATGTAAAACCTTCAACACAGAATACAAAGAGCATTAAAAGGAAGGTGGGAGTGTTGCAGGACACCTAAGAGCCTAGGTCTCTGCATCTGCCCTGGATTGCCTCCTGCCCGGTCACTTCATAGATAGGGGGATAGTCTGAATGTGGCAGTTTATCTGACCATGTATTCTGTACTGGCTGGTATAAATATTCTCTCATGCTACCACAATCATTGTGGGACTAGCTAGATCTGACCAGCATATTTGCCTGGCCACGTTGGATCTCTAAGTAATTAGACCAGAGAGAAATGCTGTTTGCCTCCAAGCAAGCAAGCATGACTCCAGATAACTCAAAGGCAACTAAAATACAAAACTACCGTGAAGTAGGGCCGGAGCGATAACCCAGCGGGTAGGGCGTTTGTTTTGCACGTGGCCAGCCTGTGCTGGCCCGGGTTCGATCCCCAGCATCCCATATGGTCCCCCGAGCACCACCAGGAGTGATTCCTGAGTGCAGAGCCAGGAGGAACCCTGAGCATCGCCGGTGTGACCCAAAAAGAAAAAAAAAAAACTACCGTGAAGTAGACGAGACTCTTGTGAAGGCTTGGAGAAATATTTAACTGGCATTAGTATTAGTCTTTGGTACAGAGACATGCCATCTCAGAAACCCCCTTCTCTACCCTATAAAGGCAATTCCAGGCAGATCTTGGCTCAAGATATTAGGTGTGGTGCTGGGAGAAATTACCTGAGGGCATTTGATCCTTCCTGCCAGGGGAAGTTACATTTAGCTTATAGCTTCTCCCAGCTCTGCTAGGAGGCTTTTAATTAGCTCTGGATCCTTGTAAACAACCAGATGGTTTCCTGAAGTTGCTACATTTCTATAGAGCTATTTTCCTGTTTTCATCTCTAGATATTCCAGCCCAGAATGGGCTGGGCTGGGGAGTTTGGGGGATTCCTAGCTATAAAATGAGCTGTAAGTAAAAAGAATCTCTTTTTTTTCCCCTTTGCCATTTCGGCTTCCCTTGGTGTTTTGCTTCTCCATCCTCTCCATTCTCTGTTGGGCCTCAACACATGGTGGCAGCCATCTTGGCCTACACCTGGCTGGGGCCTAGCTGGGAACCCAGAGTCCAGAGGTTTTCCCTGCTCTTGGATTGTATATTGGAACCTGTGATAGTAAAGCCCTTTTAAAACTGCATAGGATTCCTGAGTCTTCATCCATTCCCGCCTGCTTCGGAGGTAGAAGGGAACTCACTTCCTGACACTGTCGGGGACCCCGGCGGCTTCCCCAACATGGGAGCAATTCAGCAGGTTTGATACACACCCTTTTCACCCTATCCCTTGGCCCTTTATGCTTCTAGATAGTGGACATTTCACAGCTCTTGATGTTCATTACTGTACTTCTTCCCTAGGATAACTGCCACTGAGATCTCAGCAAAACGTAAATTGATATCAAGTTTAGGAGCAATAAACAATATAAGTGTACATGTAATTTGATAAATTGATCATTTGTCAAGTTGCTGTATTGATCTAGGCATTTTATAATAGTGAAACTTTTATAATCATAATCCAGAAATACTAAGAAAAAAAATTATTATGAAAGAGTTTTAATACATATTTCTGCTAGGTGACAATTTAGAATCTCAAAATTTCTAGAAGAAACAATTTAGAAAAGAGCTTCAAATGAAATTTAAATTTATGCCTTTGGCTTTGTATGGAATATAAAGCTTTCTGGTATGAGAGCTTCTAGGAAAGGATTGTACACTTTGAGACTTACTAAACTGTCAGTTTGAAAGAATTACTAACAAAGAAAGTAGGATTTTTTTAAAATTAACTTTGAAATTAATCTACTAGTTGAATTATACCAGCCATTATACATAGGCAATTTAATAATTAGCTGAGAATAACATTTTATTTTTGGTATGCATCATTTTAGCAAAAACCTAATATCCTCAACAAATATAGTACCTGGATATTTGTGGATCAATATATGATGTCATGTATTTGTTCAAATGTCTACAGTTTTAACTAAAGAAGCAGTTTAATAAGCAAAAATATAAAAATGCTTTATCACTGTCACTGTCTATTTATCCCCAACAAATATAGTCCCTGGATATTTGTGATCAATATATGATGTCATGTATTTGTTCAAATGCCTACAGTTTTAACTAAAGAATAAGCAGTTTTAATAAGTCAAAAGAAATTATATAAAAATGCTTTATAAATAAATTAATATTTTCTTAGTAAGAAAACCATAGCTCTTCTTTCAACTGTTGTTGCAGGACTCCTCTAAGAGCCTCTGCATCTGCCCTGGATTGCCTCCCTGCAGGTCACTTCTTAGATAGGGGGTAGTTTAAATGCGGCAGTTTATCTGACCATGTATTCTATACTGGCTGGTATAAATATTCTCTCATGCTACAGCAATCATCGTGGGACTAACTAGATCTGACCAGCATATTTGCCTGGCCACGTTGGATCTCTAAGTAATTAGACCAGAGAGAAATGCTGTTTGCCTCCAAGCAAGCAAGCATGGCCCCCTGATAACTCAAAGGCAGCTAAAATACAAAACTACCGTGAAGTAGACGAGACTCTTGTGAAGGCTTGGAGAAATAGTCTTTGGTACAGAGACATGCCATCTCAGAAACCCCCTTCTCTACCCTATAAGGGCATTTCCAGGCAGATCTTGGCTCAAGACATTAGCATATAAAAGGGCCTAGGTGAGGTCACTTGATCACTTGATTACTTGAATCCCGTTATTCATCGATTTGCTCGAGCGGGTGCCACTAACATTTCCATTGGACCCTATAATGTGCCAATGTAGCCCAATGGCATCTAGTTGATTCAGGAATATGAAGAGCCTCAAACCGTTCCTTCAGGGTCTTGACAAGGAAGTCTGACCATCTTGTAGGTGGGCGGCCACGTGATCTTTTGACATCCCGTGGGATCCAGTCAGTAACGGCTCTAGTCCAGCGGTTGTCTCCAAATCGCATTACATGTCCAGCCCATCTGATTTTCGATGCCTTGGCAAATGGGACAGCATCCCTGATTCTGGAATAGCGACAGAGGTCAGAATTCCTTCTCTCACTTGAGTGAGGCGTGATATTCCAAGCATGGTTCTTTCGATTCCTCTCTGGGAGACCCGAATAGCATTCTCATCCTGCTTTCGTAGGGCCCAGGTCTCTGAGGCATATGTTAATGCAGGGAGAATGGTGGAGTCAAAGAGATGTGCCCAAAGCCGGAGGTTCTTTGTCCTTTTAGCTATTTCTTCGATGCCTTTGAAGGCATTCCATGCCACTCTCTTCCTCCTGTGCAGCTCAGGTTTTAGGTCGTTCATCATGTTGATTTCTATACCTAGGTACACATAACTGCTGCATTCAGAGATGTTTGTTCCATTGAGAGTGATTGGGGCCTCTGGAACTAGTTCATTTTTATAAACATGGTTTTCTTTTAGATTCAGCTGTAGACCTATCTTTCCACATTCTCGGTCGAAGTCATCCAGCATTTGTGCTGCTTGGCTAATGTTTGGTGTTATTAGAACGATGTCATCAGCGAAGTGGAGGTGGTGTAGTTGCCGACCATCTATCTTCACTCCCATTCCTTCCCATTCTAGTTGTCGCATGATGTTCTCGAGAGTGGTGCTGAAGAGTTTTGGTGAAATGGTATCACCCTGTCGAACCCCTCTTTTCACATTAATGATCACTTCTTTGTAGAATGGTGAGATCCTGGTGGTGAATCTGTAATACAGCTCACGAAGGATCTTGATGTATTGGGTTTGAACACCCTATTTGGCTAAGACTTTGATGACTGCTTCAGTATCCACAGAATCAAAGGCTTTCTATAAATCAATGAACGTGAGACAGAGCAGTATCTTGTACTCCCTACAAGCCTCAATGAGCTTGGTTACTGTGTGGATATGGTCGATTGTGCTGAATCCTTTCCGGAAGCCTGCTTGCTCACATGGTTGTCCTTCATCTAGTGTTCTGCTAATCCTGTTCAGGATGACTCACTCGTGTAAACAGCTTGTAGATGATGGACAACAGGCAGATGGGACGATAGTTGCCAATGTTGTGAATGTCTCCCTTCTTGAACTGTAGAACTGTCCTGCTGGTTTTCCATTGGGAGGGCACCTTGCATTAGGACAGGCAGAGCCCAGAGAAACCCCCCACACCTTGCTGGCAGTGATTTTCACAATCCACACTCCGCAGCTCGTAAGATCTCCACCCAGCAGATTAATCCAGTTTCCAGCCCGGCTTGTCAGAAACCCAGCCTACAAGGACCCACCCTGCAAGCCCAGGAATGCTTAAGCCTAAGACACAGATACACCCAGCAGAGCAGAAAGCAGCTTTCCTCGTTGTGTGCGGCCGCTGCACAGCCACGCGATTTACCTCCAAATTACAGTGAATATTCTACCCACCCCTCTGAGAGAGCCCCACAAAGTAATGAGAATATAGCGCCTGCATGGCAGAGCCTGGCAAGCTGTCTGATGCGTGTTCGATATGCCAAAACCAGTAACAGAAATGTTTATTTTCCTGACCCGAAAGAGCCCTTAATACGGCAGCAGTAAGAAAGGCAAACAAGCAGTGCCTAGGGTGAGGTGCTTGGAGAAATTACCTGAGGGCATTTGACCCTGCCTGCTTCCCATAAAAGTAGGAGGTCTGAGTTGCAAGGGTCTAAAACTAGACTGCTTCCTCTCTTGCGCTCTCTTTTTGGTGCTCTCTTTTGGGGCTCGCACTGTTCTTGGGAGTCTTGTCTTTGTCTCCTCATTACAGGGCCTTTACACGTGGTGGCCGCCATCTTGGCCTACACGTGGCTGGGGTTCTAGCCAGGAATCTAAGCACAGAGTTTTTCCTGTTGCTGATTTGTGTGCCTGAACCTGTGATAAGAAAAACATTTTAAAACTGCATCAGGGGCCCTCAGGCCGCCAGCCATAGCATGAGGAGCCTCACAAGCGGCTGGGGAGGCTGGAACTCGGCTCGCCCCGGGCCCAGCTGACTATGGGGCCCCCAGGAGGGCAGATGGGTTTTGGGAGTGGGCCCGTCACCTCTGGGGGTCCCGGAAGCAGCCGGATGAGACTCGCCCATCACACTAGCCACCATTTTCGCTGTCCGGACACTGGGAAACTGCCTCACAACCAGATTGACAGAGCAAAACCAGTTCGAGCCCAGGTAGGCGGCTCCCGGAGGCGGGAATTGCTGGGAGTTGGTCAGATGGAGTCAGGGTTCGGCCATTCCCCCCTCCATTTTGTCGAGCCTGGTGGCCCCACCCAGGAGCTGCCCTCGGGCTGCCAGCCATAGCATGAGGAGCCTCAAAGGGGCTGGGGAGGCTGGAACTCTGCTTGCCCCGGCCCAGCTGACTATGGGGGCCCCAGGAGGGCAGATGAGTTTTGGGGAGTGGGCCCGTCACCTCTGGGGGGTCCCGGAAGCAGCCGGATGAGACTCGCCCATCACACTAGCCACCATTTTCGCTGTCCGGACGCTGGGAAACTGCCTCACGACCAGATTGACAGAGCAAAACCAGTTTGAGCCCAGGTTGCGCAGCTGCTTGCGGCCGCACGGTCCACTAAAATAGTGGAAACAGTGATGTCTTTTAATGGCACTGCATTCCACGAAGAGTGGGAAAGTTTGGCGGGAGGGAGAGATAAAGAAGAGAAATGACATACAGAACCCGCCAAGTAGTTGAGGTGTGGGAGGGGGAGGGAGGTGGGGACATTGGTGATGGGAGATGGGTTTGGGTGGAGGGATGGGTGTTGGAACACTGTGGAACCAAAACTCTACATGAGCATCTTTCAATTGTATGTCTAGAATGGTGTAATAATATTTGGGGGGGAAATAATAAAATAAAATAAAATTTAAAAAAAAACTGCATCGGATTCCTGAGTCTTTATCCATTCCCGCCGGCTTCTGAGGTAGAAGGGAACTCGCTTCCCAGCACTGTCGGGGACCCCGACACACTGTAATCTGATTAATTCTCCTTTCTATTGGTGGGGGCAGAGATGCTCAGGGCTACTGGCTCTGTGTTTAGCGATCGTTCCTGGCTGTGCTCAGAAACTGCAACCGAAGTGGTAGCATGAAAGGTAACACTGCTACATGAAAGGCGAGTGCCTAAACACTGTACTATCTCTTCAGCCCTGATCAGTTCTCATTCTCAAAGATGGAAACTCAGAAGAGTCTCTCTCTCTCTCTCACATACACACACATGCCCTCTTTGAACATATTTTTATCATAGATTTTTAACATACTGTAGTGCACATCTCTGAGATTGTCCTATCCATTGAACTACAAATTTCCTTTACTGGAAAGGGTGAGGAGCACATGGAGGTGTCCCTAGCAGTACGCAGGAGGTCCTGGGGCCACTCCCCTCACGCCATATTTAGCCAACTGGTTCAGTCAATTCAATGTTAGGGTCCAGTGAATTAGGGACTGGTAGGGCAACAACTAGCAAAGTTAGGGGTAGTGGGGACCCTAGTGACATACATTGCTTCAAGACAACAGTGTGTCTTCATTATTTTGTATTCCCCCATGATGCAAAATTTAGAAGACAAGTAATATTTACTAATGAATTATGAAATATTGAATTAATATGAAGTTGTTGAGATACTATTGTTTCCATAGAACTAAAAAGAACATGATAGCCATGTCCACCTGCCCACATACCAAATTCCGCAGGATGGATATGTCGTTCCCAATGTTCTCCCTTCTGAAATCCAATATGCCATTTCGTCAGTAAAGAAGGGAACAGCACCATGCCCAGACAAAGTCAGACCCAAACACCTGAAGAATCTGCCATCAGTACTCATCAATACAATGGCTTGGCTCGTCACACGCTACCTGTCTGAATGCAAGGTGCCTTCCCAATGGAAAACCAGCTGGACAGTTCTACTGTTCAAGAAGGGAGACATTCACGACATTGGCAAATATTGCCCCATCTGCCTGCTGTCTGTCATAAGCTGTTCACTTGAGTCATCCTGAACAGGATTGGCAGAATATTAGATGGACAACCATGCGAGCAAGGTGGCTTCTGAAAAGGATTCAGAACAATTGACCATATCCACACGGTAACCAAGCTCTTTGAGGTTAGTAGGGAGTTCAAGATGCCACTCTGCCTCACGTTCATTGATTTAAGAGTCTTTGATTCTGCGGAGACAGAAGCGGTCATCGAAGCCCTAGCCAAACAGGGTGTTAAAACCCAGTAGATAAAGTTCCTTCGTGAGCTGTATGATGGATTCACCACCAGAATCTCACCATTCTACAAGGAAGTGATCATTGATGTTAAAAGAGGGGTTCGGCAGGGTGATACCATTTCACCGAAACTCTTCAGCACCACCCTTGAGAATATCATGTGACAAATAGAATGGGAGAGAATGGGAGGGAATGGGAGTGAAGATAGACGGCCGGCAACTACGCCACCTATGCTTCGCTGATGACATTGTTCTAATAACACCAAACATCAGCCAAGTGGCACAAATGCTGGCCAACTTTGACCGAGAATGTGGAAAGATAGGTCTACAGCTGAATCTCAACAAAACTATATTCATGAGGAATGAACTAGTTCCAGAGGCTCCATTCACTCTCAATGGAACAAACATCTCTGAATGCAGCAGTTATGTGTACCTAGGTCGAGAAGTCAACATGATGAACGACCTAAAACCTGAGCTGCGCAGGAGGAAGAGAGTGGCATGGAATGCCTTCAAAAACATTGAAGAAATAGCGAAAAAGACAAAGAACCTCCTACTCCAGCCACATCTCTTCGACTCCACCTTTCTCCCTGCATTAACATAAGCCTCAGAGATCTGGGCCCTACGAAAGCATGATGAGAACGCTATTCGGGTCTCCCAAAGAGGAATTGAAAGAGCTATGCTTGTAATATCACCCCTCACTCAAGTGAAAGAAGGAATCCGGAGTTCCAACCTCCATCGCTGTTCCAGAGTCAGGGACGCTGTCTCATTTGCCAAGGCATCGAAAATCAGATGGGCTGGACATGTAATGTGTTTTGGAGACGACCGCTGGACTAGAGTCATTATAGACCAGATTCCACGGGATGTCAAAAGATCACGTGGCCACCCACCTACAAGTTGGTCAGGCTTCTTTGTCAAGACCTGAACGAACGGTTTGAGGCTCTTCGTATTCCTGAAGCAACCAGATGCCATTGGGCTACAATGGCACATGATAAGGTCAAATGGAAATGTTACTGGCGCCCACTCAAGCAAATCAATGAATAACGGGATTCAAGTGATCAAGTAAAGAACTAAAAAAGAGAGTGTACGTTAATTGAAAAGGGATGTGGCTTATGCTCACATGTGTGAAATTCCAGGTTCCATCCCCAACGCAGCAGAAAGAAACAAAAAGGGGGATGGAGAGATCATACAGTGTTTGCCATGCAAGTGGCTGCCCTGGATCAGATCCCTAGAACCCCATATGATCCTTGCCAGGAGTGATCCCTGAGCATACTCAAGTGTGGTCCTTCCCCCACCCCCCCACCAATAAAATAAATGGAAAGAGGCTAAAAATGTTCATGTTATATCATTTCTCATGTGACAAACACATGACAATCAAGTGAGAAGTTTTTCTAATTAATAAAGTTTTGAGAAAAGATGGCTGAATGCAGTATTAATGTTCAGAAATCATTAATATGTTAAATACAAATGAGGATCTGTCAGAAATTCATTGTCCAAACACAGTAATTAATGGTCATAGGCATTATTTAATTTTTATCAAAATTAAAAATAAAATGTGAAACTTGGCTTATTGTCACATTAACCATATTTTTCAATTTTATTATCTTTTTTCAATTTTATACCACTGTGAAATAAACAATTACAAAACTTTTCATGATTAGGTTTCGGTCATACAGTGTTCCAGCACCCATCCCTCCACCAGTGCATATTTCCCACCATCAATGTCTGCTGACTTCCCCTCCCCTAGCCTGCCTCTACGACAGGTGCCTTACCTCTTCTCTCTCTCTCTTACTCTCTCTCTCTGCTGTCTGTCTGTCTCCCTCTCTCTGTCTCTCTATCTCCCTCTCTTTCTCTCTGGATCAGGTAGGGCAGCATACCCAGATATGGGGTAAAAAGAAAAAAATTTAAAAAAAACATGAAACTCTCCATGTCCATCCATTTATAGGAAAATTTCATAACTTAGTTTTTCCTAACAGCTGCATAGTATTCCACTGTGAAGATGTACCGCAGTTTCTTTATTCAGTCATCTGTTCTTGTGCATTCAGTTTGTTTCCAGATTCTGACTATTGTGAATAGTGCTGCTATGAACATAGAAATGCAGATGGTGTTTCTGCTGTGTGTTTTTGGCCTCCCAGGGTATATTCTCGGGAGTGGTATTGCTGGGTCAAATGGGAGCTCAATTTTTAGTTTTTAGAGGAATTTCCATATTGTTTTCCAAAAGGTCTGTGCCAGTCTGCATTCCCACCAACAGTGGATGAGAGTCCCTTTCTCCTCACATCCGCGCCAGCACTGGTTGTTCTTGCTCTTTTGGATATGTGCCAGTCTCTGTGGTGTACATTAACCATATTTTAAGCTCTTAATAGTCACTTGAAATTTAGGGGAATAGACTATCTGGAGCTATTTTCTATATGGAAAAATAAGCAATAAAAGGTAGGAAGATTCTTTTGTAAAAAGTATAATAAAGTAACTTTTAAGATATTAAAAATAAGTAACATAATTATAATATGAAATAATTAAATACAAAGTATTTAATTACAGGATATAAATAAAACAAAAGTTCTGGAACTTACTCGAATACTTAGATGAATTTGGCATGAGATAAAAGAAGTATTTCAAGTTAGTGGTAAAAATGGAGTATTTAATAAACTGTGGGAGGACTTGATAGTCATCTTGAAATGAGGAGTTAGTTTTTATTTACTAATGTTAGTAAAGCAACTCCTTGTTCCAAACTAAACTTGTAGCCTAGCAAAGATTTAAACGGAAAAGGAACTTACATTTCTTAAGACAACAAAGAACGTGGGACCGGAGAGATAGTATGGGTGGTAAAGAGTTTCTCTTGCTGCAGCTCACCTGGGTTTGATTGCTGGTACCACATATGCTCCCTGAGCACTTCCTGAAGTGATCCCTGAGCACATAGCCAGTAGTAGACCCTGAGCACCAGTGGGTGTGGCTCCAAAGCAAAAACAAAAACAAAGTTTAGGGAGGCAATCTAAATACCCTTCACTTGATCACTTGACATCCCGTTACTCAGAGATTTGCTCGAGCAGGTGCCAGTAACTTTTCCATTTGACCCTCTCACATGCCAATGTAGCCCAATGGCATCTGCTTGCTTCAGGAATATGAAGAGCCTCAAACAGTTCATTCAGGGTCTTGAAGAAGAAGTCTGACCATCTTGTAGGTGGGTGGCCACGTGATCTTTTGATGTCCTGTGGGATCGGCATATACACTAAACTGATACTATTTGGCCATTAGGAAAAAATGTGGTTTTGTTATATGCTATCCAGACTGCAGGAGTGTAGAATCAGAGGCTTGTGTTTATATAGCATCTGCATTAACATGCAGATAGAGAAGTATCTAGCAAGGAGAACACACAAAATCAGTTTTGACGGGAGCAAGAACTACTAGCTCTAAAATAGGGGTCAGAAGGAATCTTTGTTTTTATGATAACTCCTTTGTACCACTAAGGTTTACAATATATGCAGACTGATTATTTTTACATAGACCAAATAATTTCTTATAAAAAACCCAAATTCTTAAACTTATTTTAAAACCATTGACTCTCCTCTATTTCTCATTCCGGCCCCAAATCAATATTGCTTTCTTATTCTAAGAGATGCACACTTGTTCCTTGAAGTCCATGTTCTTCCTTGAACGCTTATCTCACTTGCTTGTCTCTATGTCTCTTGGCTTGCTTTTCCCACCCTGTAGGAGACCTGGTTCTCCCTTGAACACATACCTCCTCTTTTGCTCTCCTCTTATAGCTTTCTACGTAAGTTTCATATGATAAAAACTATCTTGCTTTCCTAGGAAAAAGCAAGAGTTGGGGGAGGGGAGATGCAGGAAGGGCTGAAGCCTGAAAGGAAGGCAGCTATGCCTTCCTATACCACTATACCACCAATGCTAGGGGCTGAAGCCTGAAAGGACTAGATTGCATACTTGGCTTTATATTCCCCACACTACATGATCCCCCAAGTTCCCAGGAATACCCACCCCAACAACAAGCAAGGAGTAAACCCTGACCATCACCATGGTTGCTCTCTGTCCCCTAAAAAATAGAGGGACACAACAGGAACTCCATGGGCAGAAATTTTATTTTATAGAAGGTTGACAGCCAATGGACAGTAATTTCAGACTAAGATACAGCACATTCTTAATTAGAAAGGCAAAATTTGTCAGTATGGAGCTCCAAGAACACACCTCAAGTTGTGTGATGTGTCACTCCTCTGGCTACACTTGCTTTCTGGGACCCTCAGAGCCACAGCAAAGCATGGCATCTCTTTTATGATTCACAATAGCCAAGATACAGAGAGAACCCAAGTGCTCAATCACAGATGAGTGGGTGCAGAAACTGGTTTTACATGTAATGGCAGTTTGCTACAACTTGGATGGAACTCCATAGTGTCAAGCTCAGTGAAGTGAGTCAGAGAAGAAGGTCAAATATTAGATTCTGTCACTCATGTGGAGCACAAGAAGCAAAGAAAGGGAATTGACACCGGCCAATGAAAATAAGCCTGATATTCTGGCCCTGGAATTGATACTGACAACCAGGGATAGGAGGGGAGAAGAACCTAGGTTCAGTGGTCAGTGCTGGAAGGATAGTGACACTGACCGTTAGTGTGGAGCAGTAATATAGTAAGCCTAAACACTAATGATAAAACTATTACAAAGCATCGGCTCTCAAAAAATTTTGTTGAGGAAATAGGAAGAAAACTCAAGCTTTTTTATGGATAAATGTGATTATAAGACATAGATACATATATAATATATGTATACGTGTGTATATATGAACACTTGGATTCTCTCTATCTTGTACACACACATATATCCTTTTGGGGTCACACGTAGTGATACTCAGGGATTACTCCTGGCTCTGCCCTCAGGAATTACTCCTGGCGGTGCTTGGGGGACCATATGGGATGCCAGGGATTAAACCTGGGTCAGCTGAGTGCAAGGCAAACACCTTTCCCTCTGTGCTATCACTCTGACCCAAAAATGACTTTATGTTATATGAAATTAATCTTTTAAATATTTTTAAGGCTGTAGAGCACAAGTAGTAGGTGCTTGCCTTACATGTGGACAACACCAGATTTGATCCTTGGTACCACATATGGTCCCTGGAGTATAACTTGCAAAGAGCCCTGAGCACTCTCAATTGTGGGACCACCAAAAAAGACTTCTGGGGCCAAGGATGTGGCTTCATGAAAGAACATGTGTTTACATGTGGAAATTCTTGATTTGATTCCCAGTACCACATGATCTCACTATATGCCACTGTGTGCAATCCATTTCTTTAAAATAATAATAATGATAGTTGAGATAAAACAATACTTTGCATCATGTATTCCATTATTTGGGAAGCAGAACATAAGCACATTAAATGGGAACTGGTTTATTTAGTACTTATCAAATAACACAGTGTCTGTCAGTTGCATCAGATCCAGAGTAGAAGTAGCCCGAAATGAAGCTATGGCCAAGTTTCATGTCAGAGGTAAGGACTGCCCATGGAGGAGATTTTTCTGTTTGGAAATGGGGTTGGGGACTTCAGTTACATTTGGGGAGCAGAGATGTGAAAAGAAATATTTAGTTTGTGAACAATCTGGAGTAGAGGAACTTGAAACGAAGGAAGGAAGGAAGGAAGGAAGGAAGGAAGGAAGGAAGGAAGGAAGGAAGGAAGGAAGGAAGGAAGGAAGGAAGGAAGGAAGGAAGGAAGGAAGGAAGGAAGGAAGGAAGGAAGGAAGGAAGGAAGGAAGGAAGGAAGGAAGGAAGGAAGGAAGGAAGGAAGGAAGGAAGGAAGGAAGGAAGGAAGGAAGGAAGGAAGGAAGGAAGGAAGGAAGGAAGGAAGGAAGAAAGAAAGAAAGAAAGAAAGAAAGAAAGAAAGAAAGAAAGAAAGAAAGAAAGAAAGAAAGAAAGAAAGAAAGAAAGAAAGAAAGAAAGAAAGAAAGAAAGAAAGAAAGAAGGAAAGAAAGAAACCAATGCAAATGGAATCCTTGATTCCAAGCCCTGTCAGACTTGGTACTTAACCTACTCCTGTTTCAGAGTTTCTCAGAGCGGAATGCTAAGCCAGGCAATGTGGAATTTCGTGTGGGCACTAGAGAGGTCATCTGTACAAGAAAACTCATGCTTGTCTGTAAAGGAAGGCAGTTTTGCCTGAAACAATCTTTCTTTCTTCTTCAATCCTTGTTCTGACTGTAAAATCTTCCATGCTATATATATGAAATGCAGCACCTTTCTTCTTGCTCACAACTATGTTGAGCTCAGAACTCTTGCTCACAAGTTACTTGAAATATCGCCCATTTGTTTATGAATTGTTTAGTAAAAGTAATAGATCTTCAAAGTAGAAAGAATGGGTCCAGATATAGCTCAATGAATTGAGTATATGCTTTGCAAGTGGGAGGTCTGGGTTTGATCCCTTGCACTACACGTTTCTCTGGGTACTGCATGACTCCCTGGGGAATTGCCAGGAGTGACTCCAAGCATCAAGCTGGGAGTAGACCCTGAGCACCACCAAGTGCAACCCCCAAAACAAACAAAAGGGGAAATTGCTAAATAGAAATGTTAAACCAGGATGATTTCTCAAAGAGTTGGGGTATACATGCTTTATACTTAGGAATCATGGGTTTAATCCTTAGTGTTATGTGGTCCCCCAGCACTGCCACATGTGCCCCCCCCCCCCAGAAATGGAGAAAATGCTGGCCAGGGATAGCTCAACAGTCGAGCATCTGCCTTGCATATGTGAAGTCCTAGTTTCTATCCCTGCACCACAACACACACACA
This sequence comes from Cryptotis parvus, assembly GCA_021461705.1. Lineage (NCBI taxonomy): Eukaryota > Metazoa > Chordata > Mammalia > Eulipotyphla > Soricidae > Cryptotis > Cryptotis parvus. The sequence goes on along the minus strand of JAJIBD010009026.1, from coordinate 38,796 downwards.
CACACACACACACACACACACACACACACACACACACACACCCTATGCGTCTTTTATATACCCAAACTCTTCTGTCTTGTTTTACAGTTTCTAAACAGACAACCCAATCATCTCCTCCTCCAACACAAATCACCATTCATTTGCCAGTCAGAATGGAATTGACTCATTCCACCATTTGCTGTTTGACAGCTCTGACAATTTAGATCTTTTCAATGAAGTAGTGAGGTCTTTTTCTGGGCATGGCCTTGATGTTCTTGAAACCTGAAGAAGTAATTCTAGAATAAATTTGTCTATCAATAGCTACCCTAGAAAATCCCTGTGTAGGGGAAAACATCTATGTAACACAGTCTAATTTTTAAACTGTATCACTGTATCACTGTCTTCCCGTTGTACATCGATTTGCTCCAGCGGGCACCAGTAACATCTCCATACGTCCTGTCACAAGCAAGTGTAGCTCAAGGGCATCTGTTTGCTCCAGGGACAGGAAGAGCCTCAAACGATACTTCAGGTCATGGAATTGAGGTACACAATTGTTACTACTTTTTGGCATAACAAATAAAACATGGGTAGCTTGCCAGGCTCTGCCACATAAATCTCAATAATATGTTTTAATATGGGGCGAGGGCTGGAGTGACAGCACAGCGGTTATGGTGCTTATGTTACAAGCGGCTGCCCCTGGCATGACATTACATATGGTCCCTGAGCTCCATCAGGAATCATCTCTAAGCAGTCGGAGTAAGCCCTAAGCACAGCTGGGTGTGGTCTCCCATCCCCCAATTACTTTCATTCATTTGTTTTTTGGGTCATGCCCGGCGATGCTCAGGGGACCATATGGGAAGCCGGGATGGAACCTGGGTCTTCCACATACAAGGTGAACGCCCTCCCCACTATATTTATCACCCAGTCCCCCAAAATTACTTTATAACGGAGGAAAAGACAACCCAGGATGTTAGGTCATTTATTATTAAAAACTTAGAAAGGAATAATAATTTAAACACTCAGAGAATGGGAAAACTCTACAATACACAACAGAACGGCCCAACCCACTATAAATGTACACAGCCCAGAAGATCAGAATTGTTCTAAAATTCAAGGCTACCATTTGGAACAAGATCTATCTTTGATATGAAACTTAGTGCTTAACACTTATGTGTGTATGTATACATATATTTATATTTCAATAGAAAATGCAGACTCTCTCAGCCTCACTTTCCCTGGTCATCTCACTCTATTAACAAAGCAAGATTTCCACAAGTCCATGAGATTTGGAGCAATTTGGAAGCTGCCAAACAATGTTCACTTGCTCAGTACCATTCCGTCAGTGTCAGATTCATGCTGAAAATGTATCGTATTCAAGTCTGTCTGTGCTATTGGCTACTAAATCTGTCAGCTGCCTAACACTAGATTTGTGCTTTCTGTCCAGAAAAATAAAAATACTAAAATTAGAAACAAACTCAAAACATTAAAATTAGGTGCAAAAATACCTTTATCATGAAAGGTTTCTTGGGCAAAAATAGAAATATACAGCTATCCTGATGATAGTAAAGTAGTATCCATAATAAAGAGAAGACAGAAATTCTTGACGCTCCATTCATGCAATCTACCTCATCATAGATGTTGGCTTTAATTTTTATTTTAATTTTTCCTCTTCTGTGTTTCCTGTGGTGATGGTATTACACACATGCTTTATGTTACTAGCAGGGCAGGGGTGTGGATGGGGGACACTCTAGTTGCAGTGCTTGCCGGAGGGCCGCCTGAGCTCATAGTTAGTTTGGGCATCTTTGCATGTTCTGACTATAGCGCTTGGGGTGGGGTGTCACATGATGCTCAGATACGTGCTTGTGAGAGGGGATCAACTTCCTGGCCTCTGTTTAGGTGACAGCAGAGTCACAGGGACCCTTGCAGAGCAAATATTACAGGCAAAGGCAGCAGTAGAATTCAGGGCATTAGGCTTGTAATATAGGACCTTTTATACTAGCCATCCGAGACTCTTGTGTTAAACAAGTTTATGTGGAGTCTATTAGCTTCCTAGCATGTAAAATAAGGTCTTTGTTCTTTCTCTTCTTGTCCCTCTCTTTCTGTCTTCTTTCTCCCTCTTTCTTTCTTTGTCCCTCTCTTCCTTCCTTCCTTCCTTCCTTCCTTCCTTCCTTCCTTCCTTCCTTCCTTCCTTCCTTCCTTCCTTCCTTCCTTCCTTCCTTCCTTCCTTCCCTCCCTTCCTCCCGCCCGCCCTCCTTCCTTCCTTCCTTCCTTCCTTCCTTCCTTCCTTCCTTCCTTCCTTCCTTCCTTCCTTCCTTCCTTCCTTCCTTCCTTCCTTCCTTCCTTCCTTTCTTCCTTCCTTCTTTCCTTCCTTCCTTCTTTACTTCCTTATTTCCTTCCTCCCTTTCCTTCTTTCTTCAGTTTCTGAGCACACCTGTGCTGCTAGAAGGTCACTCCCAGTTCAGTGCTCATGCAGTGCCAGGAATTGAACCTGGGACTCCCGCATGCAAAGCATATTAACAAGCTCTTGGAGCTATCTCCCTTTTCAGAATTTCCTTTCTCTTTTTTCTGTTTTTTTTTCATTTATTGGGCTGTCACACCCAGTAGTACTGAGGGCTTCCTCCTGGCTCTATGCTCAGGGTCACTCCTGGCAGTACTAGGAGGTGCCAGGGATCAAACCAGGGTTGGTCTCATGCCAGGCATGTGCCTTAAGTCCTGCACTATCTCTTCAGTACCACCTTTTTTAAAAATATTCCTCAACTCCATATGTAGAAACACAAAAATACATACAGTTCTTACCTCAATAATGGCATAAATTTTGGCTAGAGCAATATTTAGGGTTTACAGTCCATGATAAGTATAGATATCATGATGACCTACCCAGAGCCCTCTTTGTGGCTTTGTTCTATTCCGCTTTAATTTAGGGGCCCCATCTGGCATTGCTTGAGAGATACTCTCTGCTTAGTTCTTGCTCCCAGTGATGCTGGGTGACCATGAGCTGCCAGGATAGAACACAGGTCTTCTGTGTGCAAAGCAGGTGCTCAGCTCTCTGGGCCCCTAGTGCTGTCTTGAATAGGGAAGAATAGCTGGGGGAGCTACTGGCAACACCTCTCCAATGTCAACCCTTTAAATTACTGTTGATTCTCAAACAGCATGGGTTTAGGGCACCCATGCATGCTGTTGACATTCTTGTATGTCATCCTGGCTGACCCCAACATTCAGGAACTTCACCTCCCAGCCTGCAGGCAGAATCTGCAGATGGAAAAATGTCCACCCAGTCCAGACACCCCAGGTCCAAGGCTCCATTGAACCCTACTTATCTGTTATTTCACCAGCCTCATGCTTGGAGGCTTTCCCAGAGTTGTCCCCTCAGTCCCAAGCACAGGCCTCATGGGACAGTTCACAAGGCCCAGCTTGAGAGCTCCCTATGGGGTCCACAAAGACCAAAAGCTCCCTCTGCCCAATCTGCTTTCTTGCTTCTCTTCCCACCCAGAGGAAGTCCCTAATGGACTTCCTGTATGCAGGTTGTCTCCAGGGCCACTCTGTGGAACTTCCCAGGATAGTCACGATATGAAATGGTCTGAGAAAGCAGGTGCTGAGCGAGGTTGTTGGAGCTAGATCCCACTGCTACTGGTTGGCAATGAGCAACAGCCATGGCCAGAGTGAGGGCCCATACAGAAGTGGAGAACAGGGGGAACCCTCGATATGCTGCTGGGGGGTCGCCTGCAGCAGAGGGCAGGCGGCTGGTGCTTGAACAAAGTCCAGTGATGCTTGAGCAAGACAAGTGCATAAATAATAAAAAAAGGGATCACAAAAGCTAAGAGTGATTGACTTTTGAAGGTGTGAAAATGTGAAAGCAGAAAGAAGACCACAGACTGTCCTGCCACAGGCTCAGCTCTGCACCATCACAGAGGCAGAAAAAAGGATGCGAAGCTGACAAGAGGATGACGACCTCAGCATTGAGGCTCCTGCAGACCTGGCACATCGCTCCCCCATTACGGGACTCGGCCTCCCCTTTACCATATCACCATGCTGAGACCAGTGACTTACAAACTAGAACAGTCTCCCTCAGATCTGCCCAGCTTCCAGTGTTAGCTACTGGACTAATCGGTAGCTAAATATGTGTGTGTTTCTTTTTTTTGGGCTTTGGGACACACTGGCGGGGGTCAGGCTCTGTGCCTCAGGAAACCATATGGGATGCTGGGCATCAAACCCAGGTTGGCCATGTGAAAGGCCATGTGAAACTCTACCTGTTGTACTACTGCTCTGGCTGTGTGTGTGTAGTTCTCTCTACACACAGAGAACTAGTCCATGAGCCATGAGTTAGTAGGGTTAAGGCATTTGCTTTGCATATGGTCCACCTTGCGATTTGGAGACAACTGCTGGACTAGAGCCACTACCGACTGGATCCCACGGGATGTCAAAAGATCACGTGGCCGCCCACCTACAAGATGGTCAGACTTCCTTGTCAAGACCCTGAAGGAACGGTTTGAGGCTCTTCATACTCCTGAATCAACCAGATGCCATTGGGCTACATTGGCATGTGATAGGGTCCAATGGAAATGTTACTGGCGCCCGCTCGAGCAAATCGATGAATAACGGGATTCAAGTGATCAAGTGATGGTCCACCTTAGTTCAATCCCCAGCACCACATATGGCTCCCAAGCTCTGCCAGTAATGAGTCCTGAGCACAGAGCCACAAGGAAGCCCTGAGCACTACCCTGTATGACCCCTGAATATAAATTTGTTTATTTAGGTCTTTGGGCTATACTAAGTGCTGCTCAAGGCCCACTCTATGCTTTGGGATCACTCCCAGAGGTGCTTATTGATCCATGATGTGTCAGGGATCAAATTTAGGCCTCTGACATGTAAAGATTATGTTCCAGTCCATTGTGTGCCTTCTCAATCCCCATATTTATTTTTTATTTGATAGGAGTCAGCCCCTCTACAGAGCTCAACTCCTATAGTGGGTGCTTCGGCCTGACAGTGTGGGTCTTGGGGACTGCGCTGGGGATTGAGCCAGGGCTGAGCCATCTCCCTGGCCTGACTCACAAGATTAAATCAAAACCAAAAGACCCAACATTATCTCCCAGAGTCATGCCCCAGTAGCCCTTCTGGGCACTCCGAGCTCAGACATAAATAGTTCATTGAATTCTAATCAATGGCCTTTGTGTATAAGAAGAAAGGAAAAGAAAGAAAGCTACAGGTTAATTAAAAAAAAAAAGGAAAACAGAAACAAATTGTTCTGCAAACACCCAGGCTGGACAGTGGAGACTGTGCACTGAAGCCCTCTTTGACTACATGCCCCTTCTTCTTCATTACCAAACCACCACAAACCCTCTGATGATGTCTTTTCATCAGTTCTGGACATGCCATGTAGGCTCATTGCATGTTCCTCAACTGGACATGCTCATCCTTCTCCCTCATGAATATGTATGTGTTTTCTAAAAAATCTACTTGACTATGTATAAGCTTATAGTTACATTAGTCTATGTCTGCTGGACATAATAATAGCTCCTGACACCTTCACAGCTGTGCTCCAGTCAGTGCTAAGCAGACATTCTTTCCACCTTCAACTGTTCTCCTGCCAATAAAGCCCCCACTCCCTGCCTTTTCCCTTTGTTTTTTTTGGGGGGAGTGGTTGTTACCCATTCAGCAATGCTCAGAGGTTATTCTTGGCTCTGCACTCAGGAGGTGCCCAGCTGACCTTATGGAATGCTAAAGATCAAATCTGGGTCTACCCACTGTGCTATCTCTCCAGCCCCTAAAGACCTTTTTTTTCCTATTTAGGTTGTGATGGATGGAGGGGATGGAGGGAGAAAAGGCTCTACAAGGAATTTCACAAGAGAAAGTATGACTCTGGACCCTGCTCAGGAAGGCCTTGGATTGGCCTCTGTTTCCTTTGAGATCCTTGAATTCTCTCTGTGTGAGTCTAAGCTAAATAAATCAGATTTCAGCCCTTGATAGGAGGGGCAAGAGCAAGGAAACAACCACTTGATTATTAACCAGTTTTGTGCGAGGCCCGCTGGTTTACGCACGGGAGGCCCCGTGGGAGGCTGTCTTCAGGATTTTCGAGAACCAGACAGGAAAATGGCTTGCCAGCGCAGTTTTCCCGCAGGCTTAGGATGCAGAACATGTCTCGTCTTTTGTCTTGTGGAATGTCTTGGTAGCATGAGAAGCCAGAGCTGGGAACAAAGGGGAGAGCAAGTTGCCTGCTGTGTGATGCTGCCAGCAGGCCTTGCCACCCTTAGCTGATTTGCTCTGCACTGGTTCAGCGGCTGTGGGCTCCTCGACAAAATGAACTCAGGTAGAACTGATCTTACTGATACTCAGGCTTTGCCTTTCTAAGAAAGATTATGGGGACTCTGAGATCCAAGTCCTAGTCATTTCATTTAATTTTGGGGTCTGTGAGTGCTTGTTCAGATTCTGTTTTGGTCTAGTCAGAACAAATTGAATGTAAGAATCTGCTTCTGCCTGTGGGCCTCACACCCTTCAAACTGCAGGTCTTGGGCTCATCTGCTTTGGCTTTTCTTAGTCTCAGAGAGTCCTATATTTTCAACAGGGAGGAGTGGAGAGGAAAAGGAAGGGACAAAGTTGAAAAAAATCTGAAACAGCGTCAATCTTAAGAGCCCATCTCTGTCTTTATTTGGGGTGAGGGTGGGGTCTTTTTGGGTCACACCCGGAGATGCTCAGGAGTTACTCCTGGCTCTGCACTCAGAAATCACTACTGGTGGTGCTCTGGGGACCATATGGGATGCCGAAGATAGAACCAGGAAGGCCCTGGGCAAGAAAATGTTCTCACTGCTCTACTATTGCTTCAACCCCAGCCTAGTCTTAGGAACTAGCTGGATGGAAGAATACGCCTTCATTAAAAGAAAGACACTTAAAAACTTTTTTGCTTATTACTATTATTAATTTTATTATATCATTGTGAGATAGACAACTACAAAGCTGTTCTTAATTGGGTTTCAGTCATACAGTGTTCCAGCACCCATCCCTCCACTGTTGGGGAATGCCGATGGGGTCCCCGACAGTGTCAGGACAGTGGTTCTCTTCTACCTCCAAGGACGCCGGGGGAACAGATGAAAACTCACGAGTCGGTGCAGTTCCAAAAAAGACGTTTAATAGTACAAAAGCTCTTCCACAGCACTCCAATATAATGAATAAACTCTACCTCTGGTCCGAACTTAGACCATACAAAAGAGCCTAAGTCTCCCACCAAAGAGAGAGGATCTCACCCGAGATGAGTCCTACCCAGAAGAAGAAGCAAAAGGCCAAATAGCAAAAAGGGAAGGGAAGGGGAGGGGAGGGGAGGGAAGGGAAGGGAGGGAAGGGAAGGGAAGGGGAGGGAGGGGGAGGGAGGGGAAGGGAAGGGGAGGAAAGGGAAGGGAGGGGGAGGGGAGAGGAGGGAGGGGAAGGGAAGGGAGGAAAGGGAAGGGGAGGGGGAGGAGAGGAGGGAGGGAAGGGGAGGGGGAGGGGAGGGAAGGGGAAGGAGGGAAGGGAAGAGAAGGGAAGGGGAGGGAAGGGAAGGAGGGAGGGGAGGGAAGGGGAAGGGGAGGGGGGGGGGAGGAGGGAAGGGAAGGGGAGTGAAGGGAAGGGGGAGGGGAGGGAGGGGGAAGGGAGGAGGGGGAGGGAGGGGAGGAGGGAGGGAAGGGGAGGGAAGGGGAGGGAGGGGAGGGAAGGGAAGGATAGGGTAGGGAGGGAAGGGAAAGGAAGGGAAGGGAAGGGAAGGGAAGGGAAGGGAAGGGAAGGGAAGGAAGGAAGGGAAGGGAAGGGAAGGGAAGGGAAGGGAAGGGAAGGTACCGAGTGTACATAGACAAAAAGAAAGATTTTACTCCAGCAAACCAAAGAGTATGCTTCAGGATATGCACAGCTTGATTGTGGGTGAGCTAAAGGGAGAAGGAAGCCTGCTGGGTTTGGGTTGTGGGTTGTATTGGACAAGTTAACTTAGGTATGAGATACTCATGGAGGAGTTGGGCCTGTCTGAGGAGTGCTGGGGCAACACAAGTATACTGGAATTCTGGGCTTGCTCCGATCCCAAAGACATCAGATAGTACTTGCATATCATTGTCCATAGAGTTGATATCTCTGGGGCTTTAGTGAAGGGAAAAGGTGAAAGTGGGTTCAGGGCCGCTTCCTTCTGTATGCTCCAGTAACACTTGTGGAACTGGTTCCTCTGAGCTCCTTCAGGATCAGAAACTGGTAACAGCAAGAATTCCAAGAATGTGCCTTTGGGTGTTTCCATCCTCCCTAGATGGTGTTCTTTCCCTCCCTTCTTCTCTTCCTTCTTCCTCTTTTCTTCCTTCCTTCCTTCCTTCCTTCCTTCCTTCCTTCCTTCCTTCCTTCCTTCCTTCCTTCCTTCCTTCCTTCCTTCCTTCCTTCCTTCCTTCCTTCCTTCCTTCCTTCCTTCCTTCCTTCCTTCCTTCCTTCCTTCCTTCCTTCCTTCCTTCCTTCCTTCCTTCCTTCCTTCCTTCCTTCCTTCCTTCCTTCCTTCCTTCCTTCCTTCCTTCCTTCCGCTACACCAGCAGTGCTCAGGACTTAATCCTCACCCTATTCTCAGGGTTTACTCCTGACAAGTGCTGGGATGGATCTTTGGTTGACAAAATCTCTCTTAGCCCCCAGCCCTTCTCCTGGGTGGCTCTGAGCCCCAGACTGTGCAGATGGGGAATGAGAGGCAGACACAGGGCAGGTGGGGATTGGATGATAAGCAGGAAGCAGCCATGACTTTCTCAGCTCCTGCCCCAAGGCAGCACTCCACTCCCCACAACACAAATGTCAATACCTGGGCTGTGGGGCACTTCACAGCTCATGGAGCACCACTCCCTGTTCAGTGCTCGCTTGGTTTGATGCTCACAAACCAGGTGGTGGTTGGGCCTCTTGAAGGCAAAACCTAGTGAGCACTCTCCCTGCTGTGCCAGGAGAGGCAAGTTTAGAAGGCAGACCTGATCTCCCCATTCCCTGGGTGCGTGAGCCCAGCAGAGCAGGGGTGGGTGATAGGAACCAAAAAATAAATTCTTATAGGGGGAACACACACACAAAATACCTGCCACTCCCCCAAATACATCTCCTTCAGAGGAGGTGCTCTATTGCTAGGTAGATATCCTTTGTTTTTGGGTTTTTGGGGTGTTTTGGAGCTTTACCTTGAGGTTCTCAGGACATATTCCTGGCTCTGCACTCAAGAATCACTCCTAGAGGGCTTGGGGGACCATATGGAATACCTGAGATCAGAAATAGGTGCCCTACCTGCAGTACTATTGCTTCAGCTCTAGAGGTCGCCGTTTGTAAGAGACATTGGCATGTTGGGGTCTCTCTGAAGGCAAAGACTGAATCTCATGATTTTATTTCTTTATATATGTTTCTTATTTATTTGCTTATATATTACATTGCATTCTATAATATATATTGAATTTATTTATATATGTATATATATTTATGTATATGTATTATCATGTTTGTATGGATGCTTGAATGTATATATTTAATTTGCAGTTGGGCAATCCAAACTATGTCTCAAACATGAGGCACGTGCTGTACTGCCACACCTCCTGGCCAGATCTACGCTCTTGCGTTCTCTAGACTAGGCAAAACTAGGTCTGTAGAACAGCCTCTGCAGTCTGCACTCGGCCTCCCTCCCTCTCCCTGTGCCTGTGGGCTCCCCTCCCTTTCCTGTTCCTGGGTCCAAACATCCTTGGTCTTAGCCCAGGTCATTTAAGAGGGTGACAGAAGCCAGGTGGGTGGCTTATTCAGCCTTCCATGGGTGCAGGAAGCAGACATGTTATGACTTGTCTCTTCCTCCATAACAGTCTTCCCCATGCTGATTTAGATGGCAGCAGAGGATTGCCCCCCCCCCCCACACACACACACCCGCATCCTCCAACAACACCCAGGATCAACCAAAGCAGAAGCTGCTTCTTTAGGCAAGTTTCCAGACCTGCCCACATGGAAAAACAATCAGTCCTCTAGAATATGAAGGACTTTACTGCTTCAGGAAACTAGAAAAATAGAGGGGAAAATGCTAACAGGGAGTGAGGGAAAGAGAAACAGGACCTTGGGAGTGAACTTAGTAGAGCCCAAACTTAGAGCCTTTGCCCCTAGTGGACTCCAGGACAAAATGTCTGTCCATTGAAAAGCTACAGTTCAGGGACTGGGGAACTAAGCGAGAAGAGTGAAGCACAAGCCTGCAGTACAGAGGCGCCAAGTTGGATCCCCAACCCCGATGCAGCGGGGCAGCTCCAACTATAGCCATGGCTGCCCTTTGCACTACTGGACCCTTGCACTGACCTGGCTGGGCCAAGCATTGATGTCATTAGAAGAGAGGATTCAAATTTTTTAAAAAAGGATGTGTCTAGGGATTCTTGGGGTGGGTGGGGGAACAGAAGAGGGGATTGGGTGAATGGATTGGAATCTTAGCATCTTCCTAGAACCCGGAATCCCTTGAATCATGGGATGAGTATAGGGATCAAAATCATCTCAGAGTCAAATAACTAACCCCACCTCTTTCTCCACCCCCACCCACAAACACACCCATACGGGTTCTGTTGAGAACAACAGCCAGACCTGACGTTATCTCTATTCCCAAACTAGTTATGGACTTGCCTGGGCTTTGTTTACTTTGGTCTGGGCATTGACAGTTTCCTGCCCCTCAGTGTCAGTGGGAACCCTGATCACAGTGTCTTTCATCTGTGACCCCAGTGACCCATACCTCCTGATCGCTGAACCCTGGTGGAGTTCCTGCCCACGCCCCCTCCCAAAGCGGGGCTGGTCCTGGGAGCATTTTAACAGAGTACACATGGAGGAAATCATGTTGTTCTGGGACTTCTGAGCTCAGTCCTGACAAAGCCTAGAAGCTTCACTTCTGTGTTTTGGAAAAATATGACACACTGTAAGAAGTCTGACCACGTTGAGAGGCTCAGAATGGTGGGAAAAATAAAGCTATGTATGTGGAAGGGAGGCATGGAAAAGGATCCTTCGCCAGTTCCCAGGCGTCTGTACAAGGTGGCTATCTTGTATGTTCTAGCCAATATATTGCTAGAGAGAGAAGAGATGTGCTGTTTCTGCCCAAGTGTGCCCAAACTACATAATTGCTTTAAGCCGCTAAACATTGGCATGGTTTACTGAATAGCCACTGAAATCAAAATATCTGTTCTTATCAAGTTATTTCAACCAATTCCTCTTCAGGTCTAAGTCATCTTCTTTATCAACTTACCCAGTACCCTCAATGCAGTTTTTGCTCACCTCATTTTAGAACTTCGTATGTGTTTGCACTGTGCAGTTCTCTTCCTGTTTGGGATATTGTCAAAAATTAATCTCACAACAGTAGAGATAGTACAACGGGTGAGGTGCTTGCCTTGCATGCAGTTGACTTGGGTTCAATCTCCATCAACCCATATGGTTCCATGAACCCTGTCAGGAATTATCCCCAAGCACAGAGCCAGGACTAAACGCTGAACACCACCAGGTGTGGCCCTAAACGGAGCATTCGTCTCTCAGAGGTGGAGAGATAGTACATAAATTAAGGTTGCCTTGCATGTGTCTCACACTGGTACAAACCACAGCACAGCATAGGGATCCTGAGCACTGCTGGGAGTGACCCCTGAGTAAGAGTCAGGAGTAAGCCCTGAGTACAACCAGTTGTGAACCAAAAACTGAAAAAAAAATTAATTTCTTCCTACAATGGAAAAAAAATGAGAACTGCTAATTTGAATTAGTCATTTGGAACCAGACTCACAGACATGGGGCAGAGCTGCTACTTGCTCTCCCTGTGCCCAGCTGCTCACAAGGTGCCCAGGAGGGATGGTGGGTTCTAGCCCTGGCCGCCACCCCAGCAGAGCCTTGCAACAAGCCAGACGACCCCCCCACTCCATGAGGGCCTCCATTTTCCACATCTGGACTTCTCTCTCGTCAGAACTCCACCCAGCAGACCAGCCTATCACAGCCGGGCCTGAGCGGCCGCAAGCAATTCATCAATAAATGCTGGACTTAGAGATGACTACAAGAGTATGCTACCCGCATGGCAGAGCCTGGCAAGCTACCCATGTTGTATTTGATATGCCAAATACCAGTAACAATTATAGACCTCATTCCGGAATGGATTGAGGCTCTTTATGTTCCTGGAGCAATCAGATGCCCTTGGGCTCTACTAGCATGAGACAGGACATATGGAGATGTTACTGGGGCCCGCTTGAGTAAATCAATGATGAGCGGGAAGACAGTGATACAGTGATTTGGAACCAGGCACTCTGGAAAGGGTTAATACTGCCTGTATTTAACAGATAAGGAAACCTCCCAATTTGCTTGTCATTCTTTTTTTTTTAAGTTTTTGGGTCATATATGATGATGCTCAGGGATCACTCCTGGCTCTGTCACTCAGGAGTTGCTCCTGGTGGAGCTCAGGGCACCATATAGAGATCAAACCTGGGTCAGGTATGTGCAATGCAAGTGCCCTCCCCACATGTACCATCTCCCCTACCCTTGCTTGTAGTTCTTGAGCTTCAGTGGCATGCACTCTGGGTTTGGAATGATCAAATGGGAGGCCAGTGTAAAGAAAAGCATTGCACATTCCAGTTAAAAAGGAGAAAGGAAAAAGTAACTGAAGTGTCCCAAAAGTTGTAGATAATGGTGATCTAATAAGACCACACAGACAGGGCTATTGGCTGGACCAGTTTTGTGGTTTGTGGTGTGGATAAGAGGAACAATCAATCTACAAAGTGATTGGAAAACAGGAAAATAACCACTTGCATATGGAAGTTTCTCAGACACAGTTAGTTGCACCAGGGGTGCCTCTGTGTTGAGTGGGGTTCACAGGAGAGGATCCGCTGTTTTTCTGTTTTTTCGGTTTCATGTGTAACCGGCTCTCTTATTTGCACCAACTTCATGGGTTTCTGTTCCCTACAATGAAAAGATATCTGCCTGCGAAAGTTGCCCTCTGAAAAACCATATCTAGGTAAGCAGAGAAAATGGTCAGGAGACGTTTAAAAAATATGTTTACTAACAATGCAGCTGACTGCTAGTAGGTTTCCACACAAATTTTATATTAGGAAAAAATTGAAAGGCCATACCAGGAAATTCTCAGGCAGTAATTTGATTATAAACATATTTCCTTAATGGGCTACAATTTGATTCTCATTCTCATTACATTTTGACAAGAACCGTAAGACATGAGTTGTTGGGTCAGCAGTTTGGGAAGCCCTTGTCCCTGCTCACAGCCCGGTGGGGACACAGAGCAGATGCCAGTACCCATCTTTATTTTCCTGAAGGGGATGAGCTCTAGGAGACTGGAGAATGAGGGCAAATAGTAAGTGCCAGGCTTCGTCTCAGAGTCCTACGCAAGGACCCTGTCGCCTCTATGCTGTGCTCCCAGCTGCCTTGTCTGTCATGCAGGCTTCAAGGAGATGTGTTTGTGACCACATACATCTCCAGGCTCTATAGAGGCTCTCCTGAGCTCAGTGCTTTGTACTTATAATTGTATGGTCAGTTAGGGAACTTCGTAAAAATAGAATGCTTATCATAAAGTCATTTGCTCACAGGTGTTTCCTTCTATGACTAAACATTTCAGTGCTCTGCCTTTAACATATTTTACTGAACACTTATTCTATGGATATTATGCCTGTCCATAAGCTCCCTGAAACAGGAGACTCTATAGTCAGAAGTTTTGGCACTTGGGGCCATGGCATAGCAATCAAATGGGACACCAGGGTAATCTTTATTCATTTCCGGTGGATATTGTGGAACATTACTTGATAAACTCACTCCATCCTTGTTTTTTATAAAGTGCAAATGTCAGGGGCTCTTCTGTGGTCCTCAGGCTCTTTCCACATCAAGAGCCTCATTCTGTCTTTTTTGTATATTTTTCAAATATGTGCTGTGAACTTTTTAAGTTGCCATTGGAGACATGATACCTTTGGTTAAGTTCCTGTAGAAACGTGTGAGTGAAATTTCAGGAAGATTTCACAAAACCAAGTACACCACAAGGACATTTCAAGTGGAACTCGGATCTCCCAAGTTCAGTATGGGAAGGTCAAGAGTCCCTTTACCACGGCCCTTGACTCTGCTTCTTCTGCCGGGCGAGTCATCTTCAAACCGACTTTCACTGACCTTAGGCCTGGCTCTCTCACAGCCCCATTTAGTGAAAGAGAAGCCAAAAGGTCTGGGGTTCAGTCCTACCCCTCTCCCCCAGATATTCTCTTGATGCTTATTTTCCTCTTTTGCTAGCCGATAGCAATAGTGGCTTTAAGTACTCAGGTCTCTTACTCATAAACACTAAACAACCTATCTACAAGCCCATTATTAATCCACTTTTTTATTCAGGTCACTCTGGTTTACAAGCCCATGTGTTTTACTTCTGCTTTACCCCCTTCAAATAAATAACCCACCACTCCCAGCACCAAGCACCAATGTCCCTTTGTCACAGTCTCGTTTGGACCCTGGGCTGCACCCTGAGCTTCTGCCTCTTTCTTTGGTAAATTCTGTTCCGCAGTCTGGATCCAAGACTTTGTTCTTATTTGTCTGCTTTTTTTGTTCCCCTCCTTTGTTTGTTTATATCCCAAACATGAGTGAACTCATTTTAGTATTTTATTTCCTGTGATTTACTTCTTAGTGTTTGCCCTCCAATTCATCCAAATTTGTCACAAATGACAAAATTTTATCTTTTCTTACAGTTGATTAGATTTCGTGTGTATGTGTGTGTGTGTGTGTGTGTGTCCCACATCTTTTTATCCATCCCTCTTTCATTGGGTGCTCAAACATTTCCATAAAAATCAGTTTTTTGTACAGGGGCCAGGAGGACTGGCCAATGGCTGGAAGCTTGCCACAAGTTTGTGTGGAGCAAAGGACTGTTATGCTAGAGATGGGACCAGTAGGACAATAATATTTAGAAATGATCACTCTGGATAAGGACCGAGTGTTGAAAGTAGGAAAAGGGGTACATACATATAACCTTTCAGTATATGTATTGCAAACCATAATGTCCAAAAGCAGACAGAGAGAGAGAAAAGAGAGAGAGGGAGAGAGAGAAAAAAAAGAGAGAGGAGAGAGAGAGAGCCCTGTGATGGGGCAGAGGCAGGGTGAGGCAAGGGGTGGGAGGGAACCTAGGGACATTGGTGGTGGAAAGTGTACACTGGTGAGGGGATGGGTGTTGCAACATTATATAACTGAAACCCTGCCATGAATGACCTTGGAACTGTGTATCTTCCTGTGATTCAATTTTAAGAATTAATAAAAAGAAAAGAAAAGGAAAATCTCTCATTTGTAAGATGACCAGGGAAGATAGCTGTACCCTAACAGTGACACAAAACCAACTCATTTTTTCCCTGTGCTTTTATTTATTTGATTAAAAAAATTGGAGGTTGTCTGTACAAAAGATAGACTTTACTGTTTGGGGCTTTGTCCACTTGACCATTTGACATTCCATTATTCGTCGATTTGCTCAAGTGGGCGCCAGTAATGTTTCCATTTGACCCTATCACACGCCAGTGTAGCCCAATGGCATCTGCTTACTTCAGGAATATGAAGAGGCTCAAACCGTTCGTCTTGGCGAAGAAGTCTGACCATCTTGTAGGTGGACAGCCACATGATCTTTTGACGTCCCATGGGGAGTCTATAAAGTCTTTGACTCCAATTGGTCCAAATCTGGGAGAATCATACATGTTAGTGTTCTTGCTTCAGTCAAAGTCTCCAGGCTTCTCTGAAGGATTCACTCTCACTTATTTAAAAAAATAATTTTTAAATTGAATCACTGTAAGATGACAATCACAAAGCTTTTCATGATTGGGTTTCAGTCGTACAATGTTCCAACACCCATCCCTCCACCAGTGCACATTTCCCACCACCAGTGTCCCATTTCCCTCCCTCTCTACCATCCCCCACCACCCCACCTACCTCTATGGCAAGCACCTTCCCCCCACCATTTTGCAAATTATGATTTGAAATACAGGTTCTAAGATGTTATGTTTGATCAGGGAATTTTGTAGTTTTATCAGGTAGGTACTGCTAGAGTAGCTTTTTTTTTTAACTGGGTGGCAGCTTGGGGTGTGGATGTGACTCCTGGGGCTTCCAGAAGTACATGGAGGTAGGGAGAGGTAGACCATCCCAATCCTAAGAAAATCTGGAGATTTAAGTCATGAAACCAACATACCTGAATTTCCAGCAAAATGTCTCAGTAGGGTATGTCCAGAGATGGTGGAGTTTGGCCAAGGGAATAGTGGCAATTTTTTTTTCTTTTGGGTCACACCCGGCAATGCTTAGGGGTTACTCCTGGCTCTTTGCTCAGGAATTACTCCTAGTGGTGCTCAGGGGACCATATGGGATGCTGGAGATCAAACCCAGGTCAGCTGCATGCAAGGCAAATGCCCTACCTGCTGTGCTATCGCTCCGACCCCCTGGTGGCAATTTTGGATTGTGGGAGCAAGCAGCTGCCAGTGGCTTGGTATTGGGTGGCACTGGCAAAACTACCTCCCTCTGATGTACGTCCAGTGTGCCTCGGTCTATTCAGTCTTGCGAATTCAAGATTATCTGTAGCTTTTGCCCTCTTCTGAGATTTATTTATGGGTCTCTGATACAAGGTGCGTAGAAGACTTTTCATGGTGGTGATAGAGTTGGTTTTGGGGGGGGGGGGTGACTGCCAGGGCTTCCAGGAGTATACAGAAGTGGGAAGAGGTAGTCTATCCTGACTCTGAGAAAGTCTAGAGACTTTAGTCACAAACCCCACAAAACCAAATTTTCAGCAGCTTAATATCTCGGTGGAGTCTGGCCAGGGGCATGGCAGTGATTTTGGATTGTGGAAACAAGTATCACTTATTTTAGACCCAAGGAAATAACAGACCTTGCTGGCCTCAGGGTTAGTGTTTCTGTGTTTTAACCTGAGAACACAGATTCACCTCACTGTTTTCTCTTGCCACCATGCTGGGTGCATATTCTTACAGCTCCAGTTCTCACAGCCCTCACATTCTTGCAGTTCTCAGGGCTCCCACCAATTTGCCTCAGCATTAAAAGTCTGAAACAGCCATGATAATACTGGGCTCTTGCCTCCAGCATTCAATACCAGACTAAAACCTGTATTTCCTAGTTCTTCCTTAACACTTATTTGCCTGTGGGAGTTAGCCCTTATATCAGTAAGATTTATTGTTATCACTATTCTTTTTTTTTTTGTGTCTTTATTTATTTTTTGCTTTTTTTTAATTGAAAGATGCTCATGTAGAGTTTTGGTTCTACAGTGTTCCAACACTCACCCTCCACCCAAACCCATCTCCCATCACCAATGTCCCCACCTCCCTCCCCCTCCCGCACCTCAAACACTTGGCAGGTTCTGTGTGTCATTTCTTTCCTCTTTATATCTCCTTCCCAACAAACTCTCCTGCTCTTTGTGGAATGCAGTGCATTAAAAGACATTACTGTTTCACTATTTTAGTAGACCGCGCGGCCGCTTGCGGCCACCGACCTGGGCTCAAACTGGTTTTGCTCTGTTGATCTGGTCGTGAGGCAGTTTCCCAGCATCCGGACAGCGAAAATGGTGGCTAGTGTGATGGGCGAGTCTCATCCGGCTGCTTCCGGGACCCCCAGAGGCGACGGGGCCACTCGCAAAACCCATCTGCCCTCCTCGGGGTTCCATGGTTAGCTAGGCCCGGCATGAGCTGAGTTCCAGCCTCCCCAGCCGCCCATGAGGCTCTGTATGCTGGCCAGCGGGCAGCTCCCTATCACTATTCTTTTGAGACTTCAT
The DNA here is from genome assembly GCA_021461705.1 of Cryptotis parvus. Lineage (NCBI taxonomy): Eukaryota > Metazoa > Chordata > Mammalia > Eulipotyphla > Soricidae > Cryptotis > Cryptotis parvus. The sequence continues at coordinate 21,107 of JAJIBD010009026.1, read as the reverse complement.
CTGTAACTTTGGCCACAGAGAAAAATACCTAATAACTCCTGGACCTAAATGTCAAAGGGTCAGCACAAGATCTTTTTCTAAAAAATATTTTAAAGTTTTCTTTATTTCAGAACTGCCTTTATGTACAGACATATCATATTATAAAAAAAAGCACAAACAATAGATTTTCCAGACAATTAAAACTGGAAATAAAGGTTAAGGAAATACAGAGAACTGGAATTTCCCCCAGGGAAGTTCTGAGGATTACACTTCTTAAATATCCTTTTTTTTTAGCTTTATGTTGCTAGCCACACACCTAGCAATACTTGGGGACTATTCTTGGAAGTATCTCAGGGGAACCATGAGGTACAGTGGATGGAACCCAGTCTCCTACATGCAAAGCAAGATTTATTGTTCAAACTCAAAATGGTTAACATTAGGGGGCCAAATAGTTATTTGTTGTAGAGTCTGTCCTGTGCAATGATAAAGAATATCTCTGGTCTCTACCCACTGAATACTGAATACCAGTAGCACCCCCCAATACAGATACCTATAGACAACCAGAAATGTTGCCTCCAGACATCAAAAACATCCTCTGAAGGACAAGTTGCACCTGTTGGAATCTGCAAAAGCCTATAAGAATTTCTCAGGGGTAGGAGGTATGGCTTAGTGGCAGAATGCATGCTTCATATGAGTGAGGCTCTAGGTTTAATCCCTGGTGTACAGTGAGTGTATACACATACACACATTTCTTTTGCCTGGCTTTCATAGAAGCCTACTAATTATGAAATGTTGGTTTATTTGTCCAAATTCCATGATTAGCAGGGTTCCATGAACTAGTAACAGGATTCCTACTCTGCTTCAAAAGAAATTGTATTGAATATTCATTGTATAATTGACTTTTCAGTATGTGCTTTTCACACATGATTTTATAAAAGCATGACTAATAGCTTACATGAAAGTGCAACCAAGCATAATCCCATTTTAACAGGGAAAATTGAGTCTAAGGAGAGAGGACATGACTGTACAAGGTCACACTGGGCCAAGGCCCCACTTGTTCCCTGCATGCTAGAGTCTCATAGCAGCAAAGTGTGAAATAGATGAGTAATGATTCATAGCTTTGGGCAAAACCAGAGCAGACCTTGTGACTACAATAGGTTCTGAAAACTGTTCAAGTCAGCGTGCGTCTATCTCTTTTTTATTTTATGTTTTCACAAACACCAGGGGGAAAATAATCATTTGAGTTGTTAAATTGGTTATAAAGGTAGAATCCTCTTTTCCAATTCAGTATTGAAATTGTGGGGACTTGTTTGTCATGTCTCCCAGACAACAGTCCTTTCCTGGTTCCTGCCAACACCCACTTCTCTCCTGCTGCTCCCAGGGCCCCTGACCCCTGCTTCTATTTTTCTTTTAATTTTCAAACAAGATTGTATTTTTGTATTTCAGATATTACTCCAAGGGACAATAATGGAGAAGTCCACTGCTAACATGCTCAGAAGGAAAGCAAAGCAATTAAGGCCAGAAGAAAGAGTGAAATGGAAAAACCAGAATACAACTATTTCCCAGACACTTGGAAATTAAAGCTTAAAAATCCACTGTGCTTTGCAAGATCTCACATTCAATCGTTAGTTTAAAAAATTGTTGGAAATATCCTTGGTGGAATAATGGGTGTGGGAGAGGCCCAGGATGGTCTCCGGTACAGCAACTCAGACCTGGAGGTACCAACCTTTCTTTCTTTGGAGGGTTTTTGGGCACAACTGGCAGTGCTCAGTGGTCATTTCTGGCAGTGCTTGGGGAAACATAAGTGGCTCTGGAAATTGACTGGGGTCAGCCACATGCAAACTAATCGTTTTACTTCCTATGCTTTCTCTTGGGCTCCCACAAATGTTTCTGATATGGTAGAAAATTATTGAGAGAATCTTGTATTCTCCGTTTCTTTGGCTTTGGCTTGAGGGCCACACCAGGCAGTATTCAGAGGGTGCTCTTAGCTTGGTGCTACAGGGTAAATCCTAGTGGCACTCTGGAGACATGTGGTACCAGGGATCAAACCCAGGCCTCCCTTCATGCAAAGCTTGCATGCAGATTCTGGAGAGACCTTGAAGTCCAAGAGAATCTCCTCTTTAAAAAGCCACTAATATTTTTCGTTTTTCTCAGAGCAGTAGACGATCACTCAGAGTCCTGAACTATGTCCAGTTAGTGACGTTTACTGTCTGTGGGGTTCTGAGTCTGATCTTGGTAATAAGGGACTAATAGACATTGAGGCACAAATTTTAAGGGGCGGAGAATAGATGCATGATGTGTGGGGAGGAGCCACTGCCTCCCCTGATTGCTTGCCAATCTCCTGCATGGCTAGAGAGAAGCCACATCTTCCACTCACAGGGAGAAGCCACACCTTCCACTCACCCAAAATGTCCACAGCAAGAACAGGAGACAGACATGCATTGTTTATTTCATACAGAAGACAACTAGAATAGGAAATCACACTTAAAACTGGAAACCAACGTGTGTTAAACACAGTTTTAACCACACATGTCCTTCTCCATAATCAGGAGACTGGTGATGATCTTGTTTGTATGAAGAAGGTCTTGGGCATTTCCTTCTTGAAGGTAAAGTCTGGCTCGCACACACACCAGACCATTTTCCTGGCCCACCCTTCAGGGTTTCATATTCTTTCAGGCTCAAGGCCAAGAGTTTGGTCTATGATTCTCCCCTTTCTGAGTGCAAGCCTGGTGGTGCTGCTATTGGGATGTCCCTGTTCCATCCCAATCGAGTGAGAAAGAACTGGGCAAAGCAACAACAGGAAAAGGTAAGGGAAAATAAAGTCACGTGCTTTTCTTTTTTTTCCTTTCTTCCCTGGGTGTTGTGCTGACCCCAGCACCTGCCTGTGAGTGCACAGGGCCATAAACTCAAACCATCAGGGCACTGTCCCCTTTTCTTATTTAAATATGAGACCAGCCAGTCCGTCCTGGGCACACAAACTCTCCCCAGATTTAATTAACCAACCAAATGTACATGTTGTTGCAAGGGTTGCACTGCAGCCTGTCGGTTGAAACAGGTGCCAAGGCAGGAAGTGTTTAATGGGTTCCGCATGGCCTGAACGCCATCAGACGGTGTTTCCAATCAAACAGTTTCCAACAGTTGACACAGCCATCTAGTAAAATCAGATATCTAGATTCTTCCTTAAACTCAGGACTCTGGCTGCGGCTTGTTGCCTGCTTCTCATTAACCTTCCATCTTCCGTGGAAGCATGCTGTGCTTGCCACTCCTGGGTAAAAGCTTAGCTCTGGTTCCCTGCACTACCAGCTGCTTTGGAAATTTACTCTCTTCAGCAAACCCACCTTCATCCTTTCAGATCCCCATTTTGCTTTCTGGCGCCAGCATCGGCAGAGTTTCCACGCTTGCTCACAGCAGCAGCTGCCCCACATCAGGCTACTCAGAGCAGATGAGATGGACAACTGTCCCCAGGGCCCCAGGGAGCATTGTTTGAGCACCCCTTTTCAGCCGAGCTCCCATCTACCATTCTCCCTCTTCTGTTTTATTTTCTGCTCCCTTTCCTCTCCTTTTTCCTTGTATGTAAGCAGAGCCCTGGCAATAATGCCAGGTGTGAATTCTCACAGTCATTCATCTTGAGGTGGAGTGCTCCTGAGAAATATTCAGTTAGCCTGCTTCAGAGCTCCGACCCTGCGATGGGGTGCTGGGGGTTACCGGGTCCTGCTAATGCTCAGTGGACCACACAGCGTCAGAGATTGATCTCATGGCCTGGCGCATGCAAGGATCTAATCAGCCCCTTACCAAAGTTTGCACAAAGTAAGACTTGGCTTTCTGGGTGAGGAAAAGACCTCAAAGGGTGAGCACGCAATGGTGGTGGGATTGGCGATGGTATATTGAACGTTTGTAACAAATTTCCATGAACAAAGTTGTATATAAGGTGTAATGGGAAAGTGAAAAAATTTAAAATAAAAAAAGGTTGAGCACACAGAGGTTTTGCATGTGGGAGGCCTGAGTTCCATCCCTGGTATTGCAAGCACTGCAGAGAGTGGACCTGAAACCAGATCCCTGAACAGACCCTGAGCATCGTCAGGTACCATCCCAAAACAAAAGCAACCAAGCAACGCAAAGGATTTAGTTCTCTGAAGTTTCATTTGTTTATCTGACCTATAAATATGAGTTGTTGACCATGGACCAGAGTTCTAGCTCTCCAGATAACAAAACAAACAAACAAACAAACAAAGGGCAAACAAAAGCGGGCTACCTGCTATTGAGGCAGCCTGGGGGTGGCGGGAAGGGGTGGGGTACATTGGTGGTGGAAATGGGGCACTGGTGGAGGGATGGGTGCTGGTATACTGTATTACCAAGAACCAATTATGAACACCTTTGTAATTGTATGTCTCATGGTGGTATAATAAAAAATTAAAAAAAAAGAAAACAATAGTGATACAATCCTGGCCCTAAGGTTTATATGATAATAAGGGAAGCAGATGAAGAAGCTGATAATACACAAAGCTAGAGCCTCAGAGAGATAATTCAGTGGGCAAGGTGCTCCAAGCATGTCTAGGAATGATCCCTGAGCACAAAGCCAAAAGTCCCGAGAACTGCTGAGTAGAAACCAAAAAAAAAAAAAAAAAAAAAAAAGAAATACAGAATCTAGATCTATTGAATCACAAACTCTGGGCTGAGGCTCAGCTCAGAGAAGGTTGAAGGGCTGTTGGGGTGGTTCCGTGCTCTGGGAACGCGTTGCCCCCCTCCGCCTGGAGTTAAGACTCTCCCAAGGCTCCAGCAGGTCCCCCGAGTCATTTCCTTTGCTGTGCGTGGAACCACTTTATCAGAAAGACAGTCTGTGGGTGCTGTTGTTATTTACATTTCCCGAGATGGCCTATGGCTCACAGTCCAGGTCCCAAGAGATAGCCCATCTCGACAGATGGTCACCGAATTCTGAATGAAATTGGCTCCAGCCAGGCGGTAAGCCCCACCCAGAGGATTTCCCCTGGCCTGGTCACTTCCTCCAGCACAAGCAAAAGGACATTGACCATCCCTGAGAGCTATTTTAAATTTTATTGTAGAACTAAAACCCAAACTTTCAAAATAGAGCCATGCCCTTTTCAAATCTTCAGGCAAAATGCAACGTGTTCTTTCTCTCTTTGCCCAGGAAAATGTGATCTTGCTGTTACTAAGACCCAGCTCAAACACGATGGTCTAGGAGGCAAGGCTGCTCCCAGCAACTGTTCCCACACTGAGCGGCCACAGGGGGCTGGGGCACACACTCCCAGTCAACCCCCACCCATCGCCACCATTCCTGTTTCCCCAAGAATTTCTTGGACAGCATGACATATTTAAAGCAAAAAAAAAAAAATTTTTTTTTGGTTGTCGAATTTTTGAGCCAAACCCAGCAGTGTTCAGTACTTTCTCCTAGTTCTGTACTCAGGGGTGACTCCTGGTGAGCTTAGAGGACCATTTTGGAGGTGAGCTTGGAGGACCATGTTGCAGATCAAACGTGGGTCGGCTGTGTGCAAGCTAAGCTTTCTGTACTGTTGCTCTGGCCTCAAAGTAAGTACTCATTGAAGAAACTAAGAATTTCATGCTCTACCGACTGAACTAGCGGGGCTCCATTCATTTAAGAAATTAAAGAAGTAAGCCTCCAGTTGGGGCTGAAGTGAGGTACTTTTTGAAGGAAAGAAAAGGTAGCAACAAGGGGACTGGAAAGATAACACAGATAGCGCAATTGTTTTGCACTGGACTGACCAGGATTTGGGCTCCAGCGTCCCATTTGGTTCTCCAAGCACTGCCAGGATTAAATCCTGAGTGCAGACCTGGAACAATCCTTGAGCATTACTCTGTGTGCCCTGTACCCCCTGCCTCCTCCCCACAAAAAAATAAGAAGAGAAGGTAATGAAGATATGCAAGTGTGGAGGATGGGACCCAAAGAGGAAACCCAGCGTTGGCTGCCTTGTTTTGCCTCTTCCCTCCTCATTTTTACTGGGACACTGTGATTTACAATGCAGTTAACGATAGGATTTTGTACGTGCAACATTCCAACACCACACCCTACACCAAAGCATCTGCTTCTCTCCCAAGGATCCCTCCTATCCACCCTCCCCCTGTTTTGCCTCTTTTTATGATTTCAGACTTCCTGCCTTCCCTCTGCGGTCCCACCCTCCTCCTCAATGCCTTGGGTCTGAGGTCCTGACCATATTTGGCATTGTCAGAGAACTATAAACAGTTATGAGGCCTGTGGGTGCGAATTTGGTATGGTAAATACGACATATCCTTTATGGAATGATGGCTTCATGAGCTAGAGCTCCTTGGTCACCTGGGATTGACTTAGGGTGTCTCTCCTGATTTTATCAACTGCAAAGACCCTTCAGGGGGTCAGAAAACTCTGTTGAAGGTTTTGCTACCATAAATTAGGATTGGCACCTGGCTTGGAGCCTCTCCACTGGACAGTCTGTTCTGTTCTGTCTAAATGCTATCATGACCTCACTCAAGCCATTTTGCAATCTATGTGCCAACAGTGTCATGCCGCTTATCCATAAGAAGTGGTGTGGGTGGCTTAGAGTAACACTGCTATGGACTATATTGGAAATGACACAGGATTTGAGAGAAACCGGATGTGTTGGAAGAGGAGGATTTTAAAGTTAGTTTAGACCCTCTGGCAACTTCCATTGTTCTAAGCGCTTCTCAAAAATTAATCCAAAACAAAACTATCTGAGGCTCTTGTTTATTTTATTTTATTTACTTATTTTGCTCTTTTGGTCTTTGGAGACAATTCCAGGTAGTACTCAGGGATTACTCCTGACAGCACTTGGGACAGACCATGTGTGGTGCTGGGGATCAAAACCAAGACCCTATTTATCCCCCTTTGCCCCCCACATTCTGTTCACAAGAACAATATATAAAATAAATTTATATAATGCTCCAAATTTTCCTTGAGCAATTTTCATTGTGTTGTATAGATGCAACATGAATTGCTCCCTTTCTTTGTTTTATAGTCAGTAATTTTACTTTAAATTTCCTTTTGATCTACCTGATACTTTTGGAGTCTTTCTTTCTTTCTTTCTTTCTTTCTTTCTTTCTTTCTTTCTTTCTTTCTTTCTTTCTTTCTTTCTTTCTTTCTTTCTTTCTTTCTTTCTTTCTTTCTTTTCTTTCTTTCTTTCTTTCTTTCTTTCTTTCTTTCTTTCTTTCTTTCTTTCTTTCTTTCTTTCTTTCCCTTCTTCCTTCCTTCCTTTCCTTCCTTCCTTCTTTCTTTCTTCCTTCTTTCTTTCTTTCTTTCTTTCTTTCTTTCTCTCTTTCTTTCTTTCTTTCTTTCCTTCCTTCCTTTCTTCCTTTCTTTCTTTCTTTCTTTCTTTCTTTCTTTCTTTCTTTCTTTCTTTCTTTCTTTCTTTCTTTCTTTCTTTCTTTCCCTTCCTTCCTTCCTTCCTTCCTTCCTTCCTTCCTTCCTTCCTTCCTTCCTTCCTTCCTTCCTTCCTTCCTTCCTTCCTTCCTTCCTTCCTTTCTTTTCTTCCTTCATTTCTTCCTTTCTTTCCTTCTTAGCATGCATTTCACCATTAAGTAATATCCCTGCCCTTAGGGAGTGTTTCTTAAGTTATGCCTTTGAGAATTTTTTTGTCATTTATTCCTAATTATGTTGAATCCTGATGTGATTATATGTTACTTATTACTTTTTAAAAGTGAATTCTTTAAAGGCCAAGTATAGAATTGATTTTTTTAGTGTTTTATGGATAAAACAAAAATATCTATTTGAGGGACAGAATGTCTAACATAGCTATTAAATTCATTTAATGGTCTTATTACTACACTAATTTCTATTATGAATTTTCAATTTACTGAACCCATTAAATCCTGGGAGAATATGTCAAATGTTCCACTGTTACTATACTTTTTACTCTTTTTTTCTTTTTTTTTTTTTTGTGTCACATCCAGCAATGCTCAGGGGTTACTCCTGACTCTGCACTCAGGAATTACTCTTGGCAGTGCTTAGGGGGACCATATGGGATGCTGGGGATCAATCCCAGGTAGGCCACGTGCAAGGCAAATGCCCTACCTACTGGACTATCACTCCCGCCCCTATCACTATACTTTTTAAAATGATTTGTACACTTGTGTGTATTTATTGTTAATCTTAATTTTGTTTTTAGGTCACACCTAGGCATGTTCCTTCTGGTTCTGGTTCATCCTGGTTCTGTGCTCAAGCATCATTCCTGGTGGTGCTCAGCAGACTACAGGTGGGGATCAAACACTGGTCAAGTGTCTTACCCTTGTACTATCTCTCCGGTCCTATTTATTATATTTCATAAAATTGCTCTATGCTGCTTATCATATGGGATAAGAGCTCTATGCTCTTCCATATGGGATTTGATATTTATATTTCCATTTTTACTTGCATTTTCATTCTTCTTGATTTTCACCTCTGTCACTGTTTTAATTAAACTTTTTTTTTCTTCTTTGATTTTTGGGTCACACCTAGCTGTACTCAGGACTTAATTCTGATTCTGTGCTTATAAATTTCTCCTAGTGGTTCTTGGGGCCAAGAATAAGGGTAGGCTGCATGCCAGATAAACATATAAACCCTCATACTCTCTATCTGGATCCTTAGTTCTGGTCATCACAAGACTTAAATTAAAAACAAAACCAGAACTGATCTAATTTTTTGTCTTCAAAAGGTTTTCACACTTCATGACACTTAGGATTAATTTTATTTCTTCCATCATACTTTTTTCATATATATATATGTGTATATATATATACATATATATATGTATATATATACATATATATATATATTTCTTTTCCTTTTTATCTGGCTTAAAATTGCTTTTTGTTTTTCCATCTTACATATTTCTCTTTCCTAGAAAAAGATGCACATCATCCTCACCCATACACATTATTTTTCTCTAGAGATGTTCAATTCTCTCATTTTGCCCTTACTCCAGTAACACGAAACTTTTCAGTTATTTTACTTTCTTTTTTTTATATTTTATTTATTTAGGAAATATAAGAGCAGAGAGGAATTCCCATGAAGTGGCAAAAGAAAGAGGAAATACACAGCCAAGTTGGGATTAGGAGATTTCAGAAGAGAATGCACTAAGATTATTATACTCTCTTTATTTTCTCTTCCTTTGACTTTTGGGGTCTCATCATTTCTTCTTTTCTTTGTACCCAATCACAGCTGTTTTTTTTTCTTGTACATTCCAACTGGTGTCCCCACTCCCACAGATACTTCTTTCACTGCTTCATTTCTCTGAATGTGTATTTTATTTCTAACTAAACACCCTGACTAGTGTCCCTTTAAAAGGCCTGTTTTGTGTTTTTTTAAGTATTTTATTATACACGTGAGATAAATAAAAAGAGTGGGTGGTAGGAAGGTTTTCTCTGTGCGGATTTTTGGTCTTCCAGACTTGGATTAAGAAATATTGTGTGGTGTATCCTTATGTATCTAAGTGGTGGAGATTCTAGAGCTAGCATAAGGTGGACCCTCGCTATTAAGCACCCTGTCATTTTCTGTTAGAGGCTCAGACTCACACAGTTGTGTAATTTCCACCTCTTCACCTCCTGATATGTTCACTGTGCCATACAAAGCTGAAAGAGATGCAGCCATTCAGTAACTATCTCTCTCCTTCTGGCTTCCTGCACATTTTAGGGAAATTTACAACTTCATCTTCCTAAAGCTGCTATATTCCCGATTGTTTAGAGGTACCCCAAAGCTTACTTTATCCAGTCATCGACTAGGTTGGTTGGGGGGGGGGTCAGAGGTGTCGGCTTCCTGGGTGTCTTTCCACACCACGCCACCTTCCCTCTTTTCTCTTGGTATATTTTCGCTGCTTAAACGTCATCAGAACACGAAGCCTCACTTGCATCCAGTGTCCTTTAGGAGTTAGCCGCTGCTTGGCTCCTGAGAGGAAGAAGATTGAGCCTGGGGATGGGAAAGAAGAAAAATAAATTCAGATGTTCATATTCCCAGACACTCCAATCTGCTTCCATATATTATTCCCATTATCACTAATCACATGGGAGACTCTGGATTCAAAGAACTACACTGGAACAAATCCCATAGTTATGGTTCTTCAGGACTTCAGACTGGTCCAGCAGAAAGACAAATGCCAAGTCCCTTGGGCCCATACCTGGTTTTAGCACCACTGCATGCAGAGATAAGAGAGAGTTACTATACTTACACCGTGAAAAAAAAAGAAAAAACAATCAAAATGGCTCAGAGCAAAACTGTCTCTCCTGCCCCTGCTTTATCTGAAGGGGCATTCACCAGCAATGAGGAATCACTGCCAGGCTCCCCTCAGAACGTTTAAAGATCAGGTTGGTTCTGGAAAGGAAGATTGAGTGGGCATATTATTAACCTAAATGGAATTAGGTTTCTGTTTCAATAAAGATTCCCATTAAAGCTGAAAGTAATACAGCTACAGCAGTGCAGCAATAACCACCCTCTGCCTGTAGGAAGATGCTTAAATTACACCTGGCAGTGCACCGCATTATCGTTTTGCAAAAGGCAGTAACTTGAGGTGGACCACTCTGGTCACGGTGTCCTTCAGGTCCTTTGATGGCCTCAAAGGAATCCTAGCTTGGATGTAATCAATACTCTGAACATACATTACTCATGTATCAGCACACGACAAGGGGCTGGCAATGATTAATCGACTAATTATGATAGTCTCTTTCCATCCACTAGCACATGACTTACAGAATATCTTGTATCTTTGTATTTGATTGCAATGGAAGGGATGTAATCTTAATATCGCATTCAAATGGCATACAGCAAGAAGTGTAAAATGACATTTTAGAACCCTTTTTGGGGGACAGCCACACCTAACGATTCTTAGAGGTTGCTCCTGGCTGTGCTGTGGGTAGGAATCACTCCTGGTGGTGCTCAGGAGAGGTTGGTTTTGTGCAAGACAAGCACCTTACCTGCTGTAATACCTTTCTAGGCCCTAAATTTATATTTCTGTTAGTTGCAGGCAGGCATTGCTAGGGCAGACTCTGCAGGGGCAAACAGCGGTTCAAATCTTTGTCTTCTTTGACTACTTCCACTTGATGATAATTTCAATTTTCCTCTTTTAAAAGGCTTTGGGTGAACTAGAGCAATAATACAGTGGGTAAGGCTCTTGCCTTACATGTGACCAACCCCTTATACCTCACGTGACCAACCCCTGATACCTCATGTGATCCTCCTGCCTGGAGTGATACCTGAGCCCAGAGTCAGGAATAATCCCTCAGCACCACTGGGTGTCCCTCCTCCTCCCTCAAAAGAAATGCTTATGGTGAAGTGTTGGATTACGCTTTGTTTACAGCCTTCTGTCTTCTACTCAGCAGTTGTCTCTGTCTCCTAACCAAGTGCAGTGACTTGCCAACCCTGGGTTTTCTATTGTAAATGAAATGTTGTTTTTCTCTTTCCTGCATACCATCTGCATATTATATTAGAGCAACATCCTTTTGTATAGACACAGGAAGACAGTTAAGGCTATGCATTTGTAACATGGGAGTTAATTAACTCTGAAATATTTACTCCTGGCATCTCCTAACCAAAAGGTTTTAGAATTTCCTAACTAAAACCACAGTTGCCCTTGGGTGATTCTAGTTCCTTATACCCAAAAAGAAGGGTCCTGTTTTGGGCTCCGGATAGACCAGGGAAAGCTATGAGTAAGCTACCCTGGCCTCAACATGGGACGGACTAAGTGTCATAAACAGTATAATAAGCTAAGAGCTTGGTCATGGAACAAGCTCGAGCCTGACCCAAAGATAAACACTGATTTTTAACCCCGTTAGGTTAGGATAAAACTAATCTGGCCTGAGGACTGTAGTCTGGAATATATCACAAGATGTCCCCAGGAAAATCCACCCTTAAACTTAATCCTGGGTGTAGAGAAGTGTCTGTATTTCTTTCTGTGTTTATATTAAATGACTAGCAGAGCCTCAGATTATCAAACAAGTTGTGGCCTTCTTCCTTTGTCCATGGAGGGGTTAGGGAGAGGAACCATCATTTGCCCTTAATGCATACCAGTGGATCTTGCTGAACCCCAGTATCTGTTGGGAACCCCTCTGAACTCCAACAGTGAAGGTCACATACTGGCAGCCTCTAACCCTCAGTTATGTTTTTTTTTTTTTTTTTAATTTTTCCCCCAATATCTTACATTTTAGACATACTGAAAGTGCCTGGGTTTGGATCCGTGTTCCACACCCTCCCTCCACCCCCTCTCCTCCATGTCCCCTCCCTCCCCTCCGCCACCCCGGCGGTTCTGTATGTCTTTCCTTCGTCTCTTATCTCCTTCCCGCAAACTTCCTGCTCTCGTGGATACAGTGCATTAAATGACTCTGTTTCACTTTTTAGTGGCGCGCGGCCGCTGCGCCGCGCGTCTGGGCTCGACTGGTCTTGCTCGGTTGTCTGTCGTGGGTCGTTCCGCGTCGGCGCGGAGTGGTGGCTAGTGTGTGGGCGGGTTCTCTGGCTGCTTCCGGCCCCGGGCGTGGGCCCCTACCCATCCCTCCCGGGTCCTCGCGGGCCGGGCGGGCCGCCGTGGGCTCGTACGGGTGGGGGGTGGGGGGGGGGGGCTCGGTGGTGTTGGGGTTCGGGGGGGGTGTGGGCGGTTCGCCGGGCGGCGGGGCCCCTCGGTGGGGGGCGGGGGCGGTTTGGGCGGGTCCCCCCGTGGGGGGGGGTGTGGCTTCCTGCTCCGGTCCCGGTCCGTCTGGGGCCGCCTCCTGGGCTCGCTGGTCTGCCAGTTGTCGTGTGGGTCGTCTGGCCGGCAGGGATGGTGGCTAGTGTGTGGGCGAGTTCATCTGGCTGCTCCGGGCCCCAGGGCGGGGGCCACCCCACCCATCTGCCCTCCTCGGGTCCCGTCAGCGGGCCGGGGCCGGGCTCCGTCCCGCTGCGAAGCTCTGCTCGTTGTTTTGTACAGGCAGAAGACTTTAAAAACTCTCAAAACTCTCAGCATTTAACAGCAGAAACTTTAACATGAAAATTCAAGCTTCTAGTTTTTCCTGAAAGAAAAAGAAAAGTTGTTCGATCACTTTGGGGGCTGAGTGATGAGTCCCTTATTTTTGAGAGAACAAATCTCATGGCCCCTAGGTTCAGAACTGTCTCATTTTATTCCAGAAACTTCTCTCATTTTCATCACCTGCCCTGCTTCAGACTTAGGAGTGCAGTCTGGTGAAAACAAGACCCAGGCTACATGCCCCTTCAGTACCCAGAGACCCAGAAGTTATTCACTGACTCCACATAAGGACCATAGAAGAGGGAGGTACAGTGGCTTACAGCAGGTGTTACCTTTGATTCCTCCCCAGGTACCTGTGATGCACTTCATTCCCACAGGGACTGGATGAAAGTACTTCTGCGGTTCAGAGGCAAGAAAGGGCACCAAGCTCAGAAGGGGTAGGTGGGGGGTGGGGAGATTCTCTGTGTAGTCAAGTGTGCCTGAGGGACAATCCTGATTCTCTTCCTGTTTCCTGCATAGAGGAACTATGACTGTGCCACTTCCTACTTCCTACTTCCTACTTCCTTCTGAGCTGTTCTTTCAGTTTAGAAATTCTAAGAACCCTACAGAACCTCCAGCTTGACTCTGTCATGGACATTCTTTGTGTCCAGATCAAAGCACCCAGGGAAGGGGCACATCCAGGACTCTGGACTCTACCCAAATGGTTAGAAAAATCTTCCTGATAAATTCAGCCCCAGTGTCTTCCTATTGGTTGGAATCTGCTCCACGCTTAGCAAATGAAAACAATATACACGAATTACTGGGCAGAGGAATCTAAGAACCTTATTAAATGTGAATTTAGACTGCTTGATCTACTTCTGACTGATTTTCTCCTGGTGGTGTTGCATGTGGTACTGGGACAGAATGGAGCATTGCCTGTATGTGCAGCATGTGCTTGGTCCATTGAGCCAGCACACCCCTAACCCCAAGATGTGCCGAATATCAATAAGCTCCCACTGTCAGGAGGCAGGGACAAGAGGAACCTGGCCTCAGTCTAGCCTCATTCTTGTCTATTTTGTACTTCTCTTTCAAGGATCTTGCATATTTTTAATTTAAAAAAATATTTTATAATGCCACCATGAGATATACAATTACAAAGGTGTTCATATTTGGGGTTTCAGCCATACAGTGTTCTAGCATCCATCCCTTCACCAGTGCCCGTTTCCCACTACCAATGTCCCTGATTCCCTCTTGCATATTTTCTTTGTTTTCTTCTTTCTAATCCTTTTTGTCCTCTCTCCATCCATTTTTTCTTCTTGACAAACTCTTTATTTCTACCAGGCATATAAACTAACCCTCAGTTCTCCTCTAATGAAAGATACAGAAATTTCTTACTCTTGTTGTTTCAGTCCTTTATTTCTTCCCTCCTCTCCTTAGCTTGATAGTGCTCATGAATTAAAAGTCATCCTGTAGTGACAATTGTATGCCAGGCACTACCCCCAGAGGATGTCACCCATGTTATTCAATTCTTAATGACCCTACAAAGTATATATTATTACTGTAATTGTAAAACTGAGAAAATTGAGCTGGGTTGTTAAAGAAAATACAGACTTTATTATTTTAATTTTTTTTTTTTATTTTTATAATTTTTAAAAAAAAAAAAAAAAAAAAAAATAAAATTTTTTTTTGGTGTGGGAACGGCCCACCCCCCCCCCACCCCCCACCCCCCCCCACAACCCCAACCCCCCCCCCCCCCCCCCCACCCCCCCACCAAAAAAATTTTTTTTTTTAATATTTTTTTCCACAAAAAAAAAAAAAATAAAAAAAAAAAAAAATTTTTTTTTTTTTTTTTTTTTATTATATTTAATCTTTTTTTCTAGGTTGGCAACAAACTTTAAACAGGGACGGAATGGGCTGGAGATTAGAATTGGGTCTATTCGATGCCTAAGTCTACAATTTTGAGGCTACAATTTACTCCTAAATGATGGCATGGCCTAGGAGTTAGTTTATAGGAGTGAGCTGAGGAAAGAGAAAGGGAGAGAGGAAGTAATAAGAAAGAAAGAATGAAAGAAAGAAGGAAAGAATGATGGAAAGAAAGAAGGAAAGAATGAAGGAAAGAAAAGAAAGAAAGAAAGAAAGAAAGAAAAGAAAGAAAGAAAGAAAGGAAGAAAGAAAGAAAGAAAGAAAGAAAGAAAGAAAGAAAGAAAGAAAGAAAGAAAGAAAGAAAGAAAGAAAGAAAGAAAGAAAGAAAGAAAGAAAGAAAGAAAGAAAGAAAGAAAGGAAAGAAAAAGAGAGAGATAGGGAGGGAGGGAGGGAGGGAGGGAGAGAGAGGGAGGGAGGGGAGGGAGGGAGGGAGGAAGAGAGAGGAAAGGAAAATACCACACTTCACTACAGAAGATCCTCCTCACAAGTCTCTGCTTAGCTCTTCTAAGCTAAGCAGAAGCCCTTTGGGGCAGAGAATCTATGGGACAGCTTCACAGAGCAGTTGTGAGAACTGTTACAGGAAGCCCCAGCATTCCAAACAGCAAGGTTTTCATATCAAAATCCAGGCTTGCAAATATTCTAACTCTTTCATATAATTCTTTCATTCAATGTATAACTATATCCACAGCCTATAACAACAATTACAAATTAGATGGTACCATTGGTCAGTTACCCATAAAGGACTGTGCCAAGTATCCTGCCTGTCCACAGAGTGTCCCTCTAGATGGACACTAGAGGGAGTGTCCATCTAGAGGGACACTAGCCTCAGTGCCAAATGCAACACCACCAGGAGAAAACTAGAGTGTCCCTCTGGTTTTCAGCTTTCTTTCTAGTTTCTATTGCTTGGCCCCATTTTAGCAACTCTTTGGGTTGTTATTTGTCAGGGTATGCTGGGCACCCCGACAAAATCTGGGACAGGGTCAGGGATCCCCTTTTGCCCTAGGGGATCCACGGCCAGCAGATGGAGAAAGGCGCCAAGAATCTGGCAAAGTTTCAAAAGGCTTTACTCACACTTGTTCTGGCATACAATCCAACAATAGGAAACCCCAGGCTTTTGGTTCCTGGCTGTGCCCTGGCCACGTGTAGGTTTAGAGTCCTTGGCCAAGATGGCTGCCACCATGTGCCAAGGCCCAACAGGGAAGAGAACAGAGAGGAAGAGAGCAGAGGGAGAAGGTTAAAATGAAAAAAGCATGGAAGAAAGTGGGCTACAGCTTTTATAACTTTTCCAGCCCACATCAATGGAAAGCAGTTAGGGTCAATTCCCCTCAGGTAACTTCTTCCAGGACCTTACCTGGCACATTGAAATGTTAATATTGCCTCAGTCAAGATCTGCCTTGGAAGTACCCCTGCAGTGTAGAGTGGGAGGAAGGGCATGTATCTGTACCAATGGCTATTCTACATCCAGGTATATATTTCTCCAACCCTTCACAAGATTCTCATCTTTACTTTAAAGTTGTTTTGTATATTAGCCGTTAGACTTATTAGAGAGCCATGTTTGCTTGCTTGGAGGCAAATGGCATTTCTCTCTGGTCTAATCATCCAACATGGCCTGGTAAATATACTGGTATGATCTAGTTAGTCCCACGATGATTGTGGTAGCATGAGAGAAAATATTTACACCAGCTAACATAGAATACATGGTAAGATATACTGCCACATATCAAACTGTTTTCTGCTCTTATCTACAAAATGGCCTGTAGGAGGCCACTCCAGGCAAGATGCAAAGGCTCTGGACATCACTGTACTGCCACAATTACTCTCTGCCATTTCCTCAAGATCCTACTGAGCTAGATAGAATATTAAAATATGGGATGAAAATAGAAATTGTGCAGAAAATTAATCCCAGGGTTCTACATAGGAGAAGCATATGTTCTACCACTGAGCTGTATCTACTATTCCAAGTGTGTGTATGTGCGCATTCACAACTCTGCAATGTCATTTTTCGCTGAAGTCACTTTCTTTATTTTTCTTTTAAACTGAAGGAATGGAATTGAATGATTATCAAGATTCAGTTTGTCTCTAATTTGCAGTGTCTTCCTTGGAACTTAAAATGAACCAGATACTTTTTGTGAAATAATATTGTGTCTCACCAGAAACTTAGACACAAACAAAGTTGGGTCATATGTAAAAATCAGAAGGCTGGGAAGCAGTAATGCTGCCAAATAAATAATAATTATAAGGACAAAATAACTAACATTTAAATAAAAGTTGAAAATATTGATCTTTCTTGCTTTTCTTTTTCTAAAATTTTTAGGGATCACTGCTTCCCTTGTTTAAATTATTGGCTGGCTGGATAGTTCAATAATCTGGAAAAGATACTTTGTGTGCCAGAGGCCTTGGTCTGAATCCTGGCACATTGTTCCTCAGTTGGGAGTAGCACTGAGCAACACTGTGTGTGCCCCCAAGGCAAACAAAAGATTTAAATTTCTTGTTAGAGTGGCTACTACTACTCATAATTATCAATTAGTTATATGTGATTATATATAAAATATATGATTAGATAAAATATGTTCTATTCCATACTGTATTGCCCTCAAAAATTGCTTTCTGGGGATAGAGGTATAGTACAGTGAATAGCATGCTTGCCTTACATGCAGCTGATGCAGGCTGAATTTCCTGGAATCCCGTTTGGTTCCTTGAATCCACAAAGAGCACGAACCAGGAGTAATCCCTGAGTACCTTTAGGCATGGCTCAAAACCAGAAAACCAAAATATATGTATTTTTATTTTCAATAAAACATTAAATTGTTAGCCAACCACCAGCACTTATCATCTATCTATCCATCCATCCATCCATCCATCCATCCATCCATCCATCCATCCATCCATCCATCCATCCATCCATCCATCCATCCATCCATCCATCCATCCATCCATCCATCCATCCATCCATCCATCCATCCATCCATCCATCCATCCATCCATCCATCCATCCATCCATCCATCCATCCATCCATCCATCCATCTCATCCATCTATCTATCTATCCATCTATCCTATCTATCTATCTATCTATCTATCTATCTATCTATCTATCTATCTATCTATCTATCTATCTATCTATCTATCTATCTATCTATCTATCTATCTATCTATCTATCTATCTATCTATCTATCTATCTATCTATCTATCTATCTATCTATCTATTGCTTTTTTGGGTGACACCCGGCAAAGCTCAGGGCTCTGCACTCAGGAATTATTCCTGGTGGTGCTGGGGGGACCATATGGGATGCCCAGGATCAAACCCAGGTAGGGAGTATGCAAGGCAAATGCCATATACACTGTGCTGTCTCTCCAGCCCCCAAGCATTGTTATTCTAAACAATAGAATATAAATTAGAAATAAAATTAGGTCAGTATGAATAATTTCCTTTTTGGCAGTTTAGAGAATTTACTGTCCATGGCATTTTCTGTCTTTGAAGTTAACACATGATTACATTCACTTTATGCCATCTCATCTGCTCCCAAATGTTTTTTTTCACTGAAAAAGAGCACTCTCTCTCTTTCACACTCTCTCTCTCTCTCTCCTGCCATTTGCTTACCAGAAGAGAGAAATGCTTGGCTCAGTCCTTGCTTGGACTATATTTTTATATGTTTTATTATATCACAGTGAAACATACAGTTACAAAAGTGTTCATAATTGGTTCTTGGTAATACAGTATTCCAGCACCCATCCCTCCACCAGTGCCCCATCACCACCACCAGTATACCCACACCCCCCCCCTCCCACCCCCCCCAGGCTGCCTCAGTAGCAGGTACCCCTTTTTCCCTCTTTCTCTCTCTCTGTCTCTCTCTCTCTGTCTCTGCATCTCTATCCTCCCTTCTTTTACACATTGTGGCTAGCCCTGCAGACATTTAGGGTTTATCATATAAATCTCTTTGTGTATATTCAACGGTGAGTTCTAGTCTGACATTACCATTGCCCACACTCAATAAAACATTGGTATATATTTATATCCCATTAATGAATGCAGTCATTCTATATCTGTCTTTTTTCCTTCTGACTAATTTCACTCTGCATGATATGGACTATAAATTTAGGGAGGGGCAGGCGCACACCCTACAAATAACGTAAGGACAAGGACTAAGTTGTTATTTATATTGGCAATTGCATAGTTTCTGCCTCAACTGCTGCCCATGAGACATTAGAATCCCACCACAAGTCCAGTTTCCATCCCATGCCACATATTTGATTGCCAAATTGCCTGATCTACCCATTCCTTGCCTCTTGGGCCCCAGGAGCCATAACTTATGCTCCTTCTGGTTCCACATTAGAATCCTGAAAAATGTTGTCAGTCAGACAGCATGGACAGCACTTTCTTCAATCCCAAACCAAACATGTACCCCACATATTTGGAAGTGTGCCCTCTCCCCACCCATTCTGGCTTCTCCTCTGGCAGGCCCCTCCATGCATAAAACCACGAAATCAAGCCATCACCCTTATGCTTACAAAATATCTACAGGAGGCAAGCTTTCCATTCTACTCTAGGTATCTTGAGCAAGAAGTACATTTCTTGTTGTGATTTTGTTTGAAGATTCATCGCATTATTCTCTTGTCTCTGGTACTAAGAATCACAGTTGAAAATAATTTTATTCTTTTGCCCTAGATCTGCAGACCCGACTTTTGTTTACATGGACAGAATGCTCCTTTATTTATCAATAGTTACTACCTTAGTAAAACCAAGTCCCACCATTTTCTATCCACAAGCTCCCAGCTGGGACAAAAAAAAAGGTAATAAAGTTCCGAAATATTTTATGGATCCTCTGAGGTGCTCTGGGTTCATTTTTGTTTCAATGCCAGGATGATGATGGGGAGTCAGGCACTGAACTCAGGGGTCTCATGTTTGCCTGGCATGTGCTTCAGCTCTTAGACATATTTCCCAGATCCCCAAATGTCATAGTTCTTAAGTATATCAAAAGAGAAGTTTGAAGTAAAATCCTTTAAAAAAATTTTTTTTATTTTTTATTGTGGGACCACACCCGGCTCTGTTAATAGGCTATGCTGGCTTTGTGCTCTGGGGTAGCCTCTGGAAGTGTTCAGAGACCATGTGCTAGTAGAGACTGAACTAGAGTCAGCACAAATTTTAGGCTGAAAAAGTTAGATAGGACAGCGAAGTTCATTTCAGAGTCTGCCACATGTAATGCCAAACTAGAAATGAGCATTGAATGTGGGCAAAAGGTTATACATGATAACCTATCTCTAAATGTATGTAATGCAAGCTATAATGTGTAAGAGAAAGATCATTCCCATGACCTAATATAGTGGTTTGAGGCTCTTTATGTTCCTGGAGCAAGCGGATGCCTTTGGATTCTACTAGCATGAGACAGGACATATGGAGATATTACTGATGCCGCTCCTAGCAGATAGATGATCAACTGGAAGATAGTGATAGTGATAGTGAATGTGTAAGAGAAGCGGGAGAGAGAAAAAGAGAGAGAGAGAAAAGAAGATGAAGAAGATGAAGAAGTCTGTCAGGGAGCCTCTGGGTCCCAACATTATCAGGACAGAAGTTCTCTTCTACCTCTGAGGTTGCCTGGGGAATGGACGAAAACTCACGAGTCCAGTGCAGTTCCAAAAAGGCTTTCAATAGTACAAAAGCTCTTCCACAGCAATCCAATATAATGAAAGAACACTAGCTCTGGTCAGAACTTAGATCATACAAGAGAGTCCAAGTCTCCCACCAAAGAGAGAGAATCTCACCCAAGAGGAGTCCTACCCAAAAAGAAGGGGCTGGTGCCCCAAGTCAGTCCCCTTATATACACCAAAGTAATCCTAACTGTTGATGGGAGGGTCCTGTCAACAAAGAACCCTAAACAGCTTCTATATAGTGGAAGAGTATAGAAGGGTGGTGCCACACCCTATTATAGGTATAAACAAAGGAGTATCCCAAGGACTAATCCCTTCTGAGATTATCTCTTATGTAAAACACTGGGGAGAGAGAGAGCTGGTATAAAGTAATACATCTTAATTTCATGAACTTCATGTAATCAAGATGGTACACACAAGGTTCTTATTTATTATCTGCACCAGGGTGATTTTGAGTATCTTATTCTCCGTATACTGAAAGGGTCACACTTGCCTGCGTGAGGGCAAGCTAGTATGATCCTTCCTATAATCTTAAAGATAGACTCAATGTAGCCAGGGAGGTAATCTCCTGGTAAATTCTAACTGTCCCATGATGGGTGCAGTGGCTATTAAGAGAAACTATGCCCAATCTAGATAACATAGAAGTCTTAGTAG
>JAJIBD010009025.1:0-67229 GCA_021461705.1 Cryptotis parvus | reverse complement strand
TATTATTATTATTGTTATTAGTCAAGACCCTGAAGGAACGGCTTGAGGCTCTTCAAATTCCTGAATCAACCAGATGCCATTGGGCTACATTGGCATGTGATAGGGTCCAACGGAATGTTACTGGCGCCCGCTCGAGCAAATTGATGAATAACGGGATTCAAGTGATCAAGTGATATAATAATAATAATAATAACAATAATAATAATAATAATAATAATAAAGAGGTGAGAGCAGGTGGCTTCAGTGTCTCTATGCTCCATGTTTTGTTTCCGTGTTTTGGCTTTTTGGGCCACACCCAGCGATGCTCAGGGGGTTACTCCTGGCTCTGCACTCAGGAATTACTCCTGGCGGTCCTCTGGGACCATATGGGATGCCGGGGATCAAACCTGGGTGAGCTGTGTGCAAGGCAAATGCCCTCCCCGCTGTGCTATTGCTCTGGCCCCTATGCTCCCATGTTTTTAAAGGAAGAAGAAGGCAAAAGAGAAAAGCTAGGGAAAGTGGTGGGAACCAAGAAAGGGGTGTGCTTTAAAGGGGAAAGTGAGGGCCGGAGCGATAGTCCAGCGGGTGGGCGTTTGCCTTTGCCGTGGCCAACCCAGGTTCCATCTTCGTCATCCTATATAGTTCTCCGAGGCTCCACCAGGAGTAATTCCTGAGTGCAGAGCCAGGAGTAACCCCTGAGCGTTGCCCAGTGTGACCCAGAAAAAGCAAAAGATAGATAGATAGATAGATAGATAGATAGATAGATAGATAGATAGATAGATAGATAGATAGATAGATAGATGAATGAATAGATAGATAGATAGATAGATGAATAGATAGATAGATAGATAGATAGATGAATAGATAGATAGATAGATAGATAGTAGATAGATAGATAGAATCTTTTTTGACATTTTTTTAAAAAGGGGTAGGTGAGTGCACTGGGGCAGTCTGACCTGGTTCCTCAGCTACCCCTCCCTCCAGAATGCCCTCTGACCCCAGCCGGGATACCCTCCTTCACAAACAAAACAGGTTCTTGGGCTGGGCAATAGCCCAACGGGTAGGGTGTTTGCCTTTTGCCTTGCACGCAGCCAACCCAGGTTCGATCCCCGGCATCCCATATGGTCCCTCGAGCAACACCAGGAGTAATTCCTGAGTGCAGAGCCATGAGTAACCCCTGAGCATCTTCGGGTGTGACCCAAAGGAGGAAAACAAACAAACAAACAAACAAAAAACAGTTTTCTTTACCCCTTTGGGGGAGGCAGGGAGCTGGCCTGCTGAGAGTCACACATAGCAGCTCCTGACTTTGCACTCAGGAATCACTCTTGACGGTGCTCAGGGAGCCTTATATGGTGCCCGGACGGAACCCAGATTGGTGGAGAACGCACAGCAAGCGCCTTATTCCCTATACTGTTTCTTGGGGCCTGATCCCTAATGCTTTTGGGCCTACCCCCTCTCCAGACTGCACGCCCCCATGAGCACTGGGCACAGATGGGGGACGCCTCGGCATCCCTGCCGCTGAGGCGCTCAGGGACAGACTTAACTGAATACTTGTGGAACTGAGTGAACTAACGGAGGAGAAAAGCCTCACAAGTGGTGTGTGTGTGTGCCTTTAAGTCCTCCTAGATATTTGGCAACGCCCCTCCTGTACCCCCCAGGAGAGTGTGGACCCCTTCATCCACCTCCCCCATACTCGCCTACCAACTCTAATTGCATCCCTTCCTTGTGTTCCCACCAGGATGCTGCGGCTTTAAGGCGCACCCCCCACTCCAACCACACCCAAAGCCCAGTCCAGCGCTGATTGGTGCTTTATTCTAATGGCTAGAGTGTGAGCTCATCTTCAGCCAATGGCAAGGGCTGCAGCCCCTAGGCCCCTACACCTGACTGGAGAGAAGAAAGCTGAGCCCACTGCCCTGTGAGGGTAGGGTCCAGCCGCGTGGACCGGGCTCCCGGCTTGGCAGGTATGGTATTTGTCCATTCTCCCCTTCATCCAGGCGAGGGGCCCCCTGCCTCACTGCCCCAGCCAGATCTCCGCTGGGGGGATGGAGGGGCGAGGGGATGGATGCACCTTGCTTGCCAGTGACTCAGGACGAATGATGTGTCCGGACCGTTGCTCCTGGACCAAGCCAGGTCATGCAGCTCTGCGCCCGCTACCGGTGGCCCCCTCGCCCCACCAGGCTGGGCTTGCTTGCTTTGAGCGGCCCAGCTCAAGGCCTGAGAATATCGGCGCACCGGCAGGGCTACGACCCCGGTCGCCGGCTGCCCTCCCTCTGCCTCCAGCCATCTCCGCGGCCGGAGTTATGGTCCCCGCAAGCTGGGGCGGTGGGCCTCCCTCTCGCTGCTCCCCCGCCCTCCTCCCCATCCTGTTCTCTCCTCGCTCTGTCCACTGAGGCATGAGTTGGGAGCTCAGGCCCCTACGCCAAGGGGAACTGCGGGAACACAGGAGTGCAGGAGGCTGTGAACGGCACAGCTTGGGCTGGTGTCTCCGAGCTATTTCCCTCCCGCAGCCATGGCGCCGGTCAATTTAGCCCCTGGAGCTGGCTGCTCAGGAAATGCTCTGTTGGTCCTAACAGCGTCAGAGGCCAGAGGCATCTCCTGGCTGGACCAGCCTGGCCCTGAGTGTTCCATCAGCATCCCAGGGACAGGCTCTGTGGCCAGCACTGTGGGTTCCTTGCAGCACCTCCACACTCTGGCCACACTGAAATCTGGACCCAGAGAAGGAAATAAAGGCAGGGCCAAAGCATCCTGAAACATCCTGGTGCCCCCAGACTGAGCCCCGGATGTGGTGAGGGGGATAGTGCAGGAGCAGAAGCGGAGACGGCTGGAGGGGGGAGCCACGTGAGGAGTGGCCGTTCACTGGAGCCCCTGCCGCAGGCTCAGCGTGCAGTGGCTGCCGTATATTTAGAGGCCGTTTACTCCAGGTGGCAAAGCATCACCAGTGGCAATGTCCTGCGCTCTGTGCATAGTAGATGCTCAAGAAACACTCATTGGACTGAATTTGCATTGCAGGGAAACAGCCCAGCACATGCCATTTCCTCAGTGATTTCTACCCACGCTATGGGACGGAGGTGGCTTAGTGGTCATTACCCACCAAAAATAGATATTAGTCATTGTTTTTAGGTTATTTTGTTTTTTAGTTTTATTCTCTTTTTGGGTCCACCTGGGAGATGCTCAGGGGGTTACTCCTGGCTCTGCACCAGGAATTACTCCTGATGGTGCTTGGAGGACCGTATGAGATGCTGGGGATCGAACCGGGTGAGAGCCGAGTGCAAGGCAAATGCCCTACCCACTGTGCTATCACTTTGGCCCAGACCTACACCCTTTAGAGCTGTCTCCTGATATTCAATGATGACAACTGGTGTGTACATGGATATTTCAGCTCCAGCTTCCCTCATGCATGTGTCTGTCCCAGGTTCCCCCGGCCCCCTCACGCGGGGCAGCAGCCATGAGCCTGTTGGCCTGTGAGTGCCCACCCAGCCCTGGTCGGGCCAGAGCCCTGCTCCCGACCTCGGTCCCAGGCCCGCGAGTACCTGGAGCAAATTCGCAGCAGGGGTAGCTCCAGGGGCCGCTGATATGACCAAGCGTGACTACCTGGTGGGCGCAGCCACGCGGATCCGGCTGGCCCTGGAGCGGGGCGTGAGTGAGGACTACGAGGCAGCCTTCAACCACTACCAGAGCGGGGTGGGCGTCCTGCTCCGTGGCGTGCATGGTGAGGCTGGGCCGCAGAGCGGCGGGCGGGGAGGGGACCAGTGTGTCTTGAGGGTGTCCAGCCACACTCTGCTGGCTCTTCATGGCCCCCTAAGGAGAGGATGAGGAGCAGCGGGTGATGATTTGCTGGCTTCTGCACTGCGGGCCTGCGTGGAAGTGCCTGGGCCCAAGTCGTCCTGCTGGAGCTTTATAGTAACCGAAGCTCCTGAATCAGCTGTCACATGTAGAGGGTCTCCTGCAGGGGTGGGGGGGCACCAGGGTAGCACCAAGGATCAGGCCCGGACCTCACACATGCCAGGCACACACCCTACCCCCTAAGCCTCTTCCTGGCCCCACAGGAACTTCTTTATACTCCCATTTGCAAGAGGAAGAAACTGGGAAGCCCAGGGTAATCAAATCTCCACAGCTTATGAGTGTCAAAATGGGGAGCTGATGGGACCAGAGTCTAGCAGGGGCATTTGTCTCATGCCGACCCGAGAAGTTCAATCCCCAGAACCCCATATGGTGCGGTGAGCCTGCCAGGAGTGATCCCTGAGTGCAAAGTTAGGAGTAAGCTCTGAGCACTGCTGGGTGTGGCCCCCAAGAAAACAACATAAAAATTAAAATAAGCAAATAAGAAAACCAACAAGGGGTTGGACAGTTTATGCTCCCGTCTCTACTTCAGCCCCCAAAGCTTGCCGGCCCGTCCAGCTGAATCCCATCCTCAGGCCCTTGATTTCAAACGGGGAAGCGGACACATGGTTGGGTGGTTATGGCTCCAGGCAGGAAAGCAATGAGGGGAGGCAAAGGCATAGCACGAGGAAGCTGAGAAGGGCTGGAGAGAGAAGAACAGCGGTGGGGCTCTTGCCTTGCACATAGCCAACCCCGCGTCTACACCAATACCACACGGTTACCCCAGCACCTGCAGGAATGACCCCTGAGCACCACAGGGTGTGGCCCAAACCCATGCCCCTACCCTCTAAGCAAAAAAAACGGAAGCCGGAGGGAACTGAGGCCAGGCTGAATCAGCCTGGGACATTTTCTTTTTTCTTTTTTCTTTTTTTTTTTTTTTTTTTGCTTTTTGGGTCACACCCGGCAATGCTCAGGAGTTACTCCTGGCTCTGCACTCAGGAATTACTCCTGGCGGTGCTCAGGGGACCATATGGGATGCCGGGGATCGAACCCGGGCCGGCACGGGCCGGCGCGTGCACGGCAAATGCCCTACCGACTGGGCTATTGCTCTGGCCCAGCCTGGGACATTTTCTGGAAGCCTAAACTCCGAGTCCAGTGCTACTGAACAGGACTCTCGTTATCCTGCCAAAGAAAGAGAACAGCAAAGCCCGGAGGGGAGGGGGCCGCAGGCCCATGGGAGCATCTACAAGGGGGCAGAGGCTGACTCATGACCAGCGGGAACCCTGGTGACCTAGAGCCTCGGGACCAGCCGGGGTAGGAGTTGGGTCCCATTGCCCCTTCCTACCCTCCTGAGCAGCCCCTTGATCCTGGGGGTCAAGCCCTGTGAGTTCTCTTACCTGCTGCTCCGATTCCCACTCTGGCATTGGAGGGGTAGAGGGGTCTGCTGTCCGGGTGCACCTCGCCTCCTCTGAACAATGCTCATGGACACCCCCACCCCACACGCAGCGCTCCCTAGGGGGTGTGGGAGCCAGGCCAGGGGGCCACCAGGGGTCAAATGCCTGAGGCTCCGGGGCAGTGGGAGTCCAGCCCTCAGCCAGGTCCACTCCCCCTCTCTGCTGCTGCGGCGCTTAGAGGAGGGGCATGGATGCTTTGTGGGGGCACCATCCGTGACTCCCTTCCTTCTGAGGGTAGAAGACATGCAGCGGACACTCAGCACCTCGGGGCCAGACCAGGTGTCCAGTGTGGGCACTGCTGAGCCTTGTTCCCCTACAGTGGACCCCAACAAGGAGAGATGCGAGGCTGTGAAGCTGAAGATTGCCAAGTACCTGCGGCGGGCGGAGGAGATATTCAACTGCCACCTGCAGAGGCCCCTGGCCCCGGGGCCAGCCCCGGCACGGTGAGGAGCGCCCCCAGGCCAAAGGGCCACAGAGGGTTGGGCTCCCTGGAGCCCCCGGTACACTCAGTGCCTAGCCCTCTGCTGCTTCACTGCCCCCTTTGCCTTCCCTCTTTGTGGTTGTTGCCATGACTGGGATGGCCCTTGGGCACGTGGGGAGCCGCCAGGATAGGAAACTCACAGACTCAGGCTCGCAAGGTGGGCACTGTCAGAGCCTTCCTGGTCCCTCTGCTGGTATGCGCGAAGGGGGCTCCCAGAGTTTGAAGCAGAGGTGCACACATGTGCTCCTGGACCACTGTTCTGAGCCAAAGGGGTGCTCAGCGAGCACTGAGGGTTCAGGCACCCACCTTCTGCCCCAGGCTTGGCGAGAGCTCACACATGGTCCCCTCCGGGACTCGACTTCCTCCAAAGCGGGGGTCTGAGAGAGCTCAGAGCCTGCACATACGTGCAGCCCGGCTCCCATCCTCAGCCTGCATGGTACCCCACCACCTCTGGGAGCAGCCTCTAAGCACTGAGCCAGGAGTAGCTCCTGAGCACCTCTGGGTGTTGGTTTGAAACCAAGCAGGTGCCTTGGCTTTGAAGCCTGTTCTGCTGGTCCCCGTGTTCCCCAGTGAAGTGCCAACAATTCCCTAGGCCCTAAAGGAGAGCTGGCCAGGGGCTGAGTGAAGAGTGACAAGCCCCAGGGTGCCCACGCAGCCTGTGCCTGGGAGGGGCTGTGCCCAGTCCTGCCCACAGCACCCTGCATGTGCTCAGCAGCCATAGGGCATGACCCACTGCTAGGGGCTAGGGGGCAGTCAGCCCTGAGCACTGAGCCCTAAGCCCTGGGCTCTGAGTACTAAGTACTGGGCTATGAGCACTGGGCACTGAGCACTGGGCCCTGAGCACTGGGCCCTGGGTCCTGGGCCTGAGCCTGAGCCCTGAACACTGAGTCTGGGCCCTGTGCACTGTCTCCCTTGCAGGGCTTCAGCAGCCTGAGGCTCCGGCCCATCCGTACGCTGAGCTCAGCACCTGAGCAGCTAAGGGGCTGCAGGGTGGTCGGGTCATCGAGAAGGTGAGTGAGCCAACTCCCTGGAGATGGGGCATGTGGGTGGGGAGAGAGCACAGTCACTCCACTCACTCACGGGTCAGGAACAGCCGTGCCCAGCGGTCCACAGCCATGTGCACCCCAGAGCACGCCCATAAGGTCCAGGAAGGGCAAGGGGGAAGCAGAGAGGCAGTGGGCCCTCTGCAGAGCCCTCTACCCCCTACAGCCATGCACACAGGGGTCGGCCACCAGCCTGCATGGGCCTGCTCGCTCCCCACAGGCCCGGCCCCTGTGCCCTGTGATCACTGAAGGTCTCCAGCCAATAGAACTGGCCGTTTCTGGGGAGAATGTACTTATCCAGAAACTTGCATGGGGCGCCAGGCGGTCTATATTTTCCCATGCCCCTACTCTCACCCTGGCCCATGCAAGACCCTTGTCCCTAATTCAGGACAGATCAAAAGAGAGGGAGACAATGTCCCTTCCTCAGGACACTGACTAGACTAGGTCAAATGGCATCTCAGCCATTACATACATTTTTTAGTATGTTTTTGGTTTTGGTCAACAACCAGCAATGCTCAGAGGTTACTCTTCGCTCTTCACTCAGAGTTCACTTCTAGTGGGCTCAGGGATTCTTCGATGCCAAGAATCAAACACAGGGGGCGAAGTGATAGTCCAGCGGGCAGGGCGTTTGTCTTGCATGTGGCCAAACCCGGGTTCAATCCCTGGCATCCCATATGGTCCCCGAGCACCGCCAGGAGTAATTCCTGAGTGCAGAGCCAGGAGGTAACCCCTGAGCGTGCGCCGGTGTGACCCAAGAAGAAAAAAAAAGAATCAAACCCAGGTCAACTGCATGCAAGGTGGTGCCCACTGTGTTTCTCTCTGGCCCCTGAGCCAATATTGTAGGGTCCTTGAACTCAGAGCTGGCTGACTGAGCTTATGTCTAGACTCTGGACCCCTGGGCTCCACCCTCCCACCCCAGCTGGTCCCCTATCATCATCAGGAACAGGCCCAAGCATTGAGCCAAGACTGACCCCCTGAGGACTGCTGGGCACAGCCCAAAAAAAGAAAAATAAATTCTTTTTTAAATACTTTTTGGGTCATACCTTGTGGTGCTCAGGAATTACTCCTGGCAGTGCTTGGAGGACCATATGAGATGCCGGAGATCAAACCCATCAGCCGTGTGCACTATCAGGATTAATGCCCTAACTGCTGTACTATCGCCTCCAATGCCAAGAAAAAATAAATTCTGCCCCAATCAGAGACACCGAGGATTTGTTAATGGGCTTCCCTCTCAAGCTGTTTCTAGAATTGTCTGGGAAGTACCTTAAAGATTCAGACCCAAGGCCCCACCCCTGCACCTGTGGAGTCAGACTCCTCTGGTGGTCCCAGGAACCTGCCACTGAGAGCATGGACGGGACCTGGGCTGGGCAGCAGCAGGCTGCCCAGCTGCAGGCCGTGGGGCCTGGCAAAGCCCATTTCTTTCTGCACATCTGTTTCCTCCGCATGTGGGGTGAGAGGCCTCCGCCCGCAGTGGGGTCTGGGAACTAGCATGAAATGATTGTTGGGAAAGGCCTGGCACACAACTGGTTTGATCCGATTTGGTGGCGCTCAGCGCAGTGATAAGAGAAGTTGTGAGGTTTCCCGCCCAGCCCCCGGCTTTGCTCCAGCGGCTTCTCCAGGGCTCTGGAACAAGCCCAGTCTGAGCCGAGGCCCAGAGCTCCATCAGCAGTGACCTTCTCTCCCCTGGACCTGCCCATGTGGCCCAGTTGTAGTCCAGCATGGAAGTGCTGGACACATCCATTCCCCCAGTGGGGTTCCGCTCAGCCAGGAGTGGAGTGGAGAGAGAAGGTCTAGAAGTAAGCAGGGCAGCAGCAGCGACTTAAACTTCTATGACTTTGCTCTTCCTTTTTGCTTAGGTATTTTTTGGGGAGAAGGGACATTCCCAGGACTACACCACGTGGAGCTTAAGGTCATTTCTGGCTATGTGCTTGAGGGTCACTACTGACTGTGCTAAGGGAGTACCACTCAATGCCAGGGATCAAGCCAGGGACTCCCACATGCGCTTAGCTTACCTTCTCCATCTCCCCTCGACTGAAACCCTGGCCTGTGCCCTACCCAAGCGAGGAAGCACCTGATAGCCCCCATGAGGAAAGGCCCCTGGGCCTCTGGGCTTGCCTCCCCTCCTGCCTGTCCTGGAGTGCTGTCACCAAGCTGCATTTTGAAGCTCTGACCAGGAGGATCAGGCAGTATAAGGCAGAAGCTGTCAGTGGCCCTGGGGAGGAGCAGAGGACCCCGAGTGTCTCCCCATTCCCCATACACACATACGCTCAGTTGTCAGGGGTAAGGTTAAGTGGGCTGGGGAATGTGTCTAGGAGCTGAGGCCCATCCTGGCAGGTGTGAGTGTGTGCACGCGCATGTGTGTGTGTGTGTGTGTGTGTACGTGTGCGTGTGTGTGTGTGTGTGTGTGTAAGCAGCGAGGTGGGTGGGCAGGGGAGCAGGCACCCAGAGCTGAGCCCGGTCAGCTCACTACTGCAGCCTTGCTGAGTCCAGGAGCCAGGCTCTGAGTCAGGGATGGAGAAGAGAAAGTTCATCCAAGTCACTTTTTGTTTTTTTGGCTTAAGAACAGGGGTGGTTTTTCTTTATTTTTTTATTTGTTACCAACATTTAAACATTGGCAGCTCACTTATAACAGCTCAGATTTCTTGCTTCTTCTGAAACATCAGGAATGGGCCTCGCGTTCCCCGCGTGGCAGCCAGCGCCCCTGGCATCGTGTGCCCCGCCTGCTGGGCTAACATGGCGTTCCCTGTAGCCCTGGAGTTTCAGAAGCTGTTGGGTAGTTTTGAACTTGTTGGGGTTTTTTTAAAGAAAGAGTTCATGGGGCTCCTGCAGCCCCCTCTCGAGCCCCCCGCCTACCACCTAGCTTTCGCGTTGGCAAAACATTTTCCACTTCTCTTCAATTTCCTCTTGCAATTTTCCAAATGAGAAGAGCTTCTGGGGAACGCTATTCTGGGGTTTTTAATCATTTATTCCCTGTAAACATTGCCTGGTCTTATGTGATTTGGTTCCAGAATTGCAGTGGGCTTCTCTCTGCCCACTCGGACTCCCACGCTGCTGACCAAAGCGCCAGGGTCCTTGCAGGTGTATAAGGTGGAAATATACATCTTAGATGCCCCAGGGGGCAGGGGGTGTGAAAGGTGAGACCTTCACTCACCACTGGTGCAAATTTCCATGAACCCAAACTCTACGGGAAAACCATATGGCAATTTCCTAAAATACAAACAAAAGGAAAAGAATTGACCACGTGTCCCAGCATGTCAAGAAAGTCTTGCTAGAAGGGAAAAGGGAGAGAGGGCTGCTTACATTGTCTGGAGGCTGGAGCAGGCCCCTGCCTGACGCTTTGTGGGAGTCCCAGAGGGCAGACACACTTCCTTCTGGGTTAGAGACTCTTCCTTGGGGGCAGAGCCATTGGTGCCATCTGGTCTCCATGGTCTCTGCAATAATCCTCTTGGAGGATTGGTGGTGTGTTGTCCTGGACGTCTGTCTTGGGTTT
This sequence comes from Cryptotis parvus, assembly GCA_021461705.1. NCBI lineage: Eukaryota > Metazoa > Chordata > Mammalia > Eulipotyphla > Soricidae > Cryptotis > Cryptotis parvus. Next base: position 56,963 of record JAJIBD010009025.1, on the reverse strand, counting down.
TAACACCAGTAGGAAGACTTTGTTATCAGACCTCTGGACTGTGGGCCATAATCCAGAGGTCTTCAGCGCCTCATCAGGAAGCGATTAGCAGAGGAGACACCGAGGGACCATGACTGAAGGCAGACAGGCAGCAGGAAGCGCACGAGGGGGCACTCCAGCCTCTCCCTCGACTCTCGGGCATCAGGGCGCCTTTCTTGGCTCAGAATTCTGCTTTTGGCTTTTCTAAGGGGGCTGAGAAGGCACTACCCTCACTCAGTGCTCAGGGACAGTCCCCAGACATGCTTGAGGGGGCCATGTGGTGCCCGGAAGTTAACCTGGGCCTTCTCGCCAGGTGTGTGCTCCAGCTCTCTGGGCCTTCTCTCAGACCCCCTGTCCAGAATCCCAGGGCCCTTTTAAGAACTTCACTAGAGGGGGCCAGAGGGATAGTCCAGAGGGTAGGGCATTTGCCTTGCTCGCTGCTGATTCAGGTTCGATTCTCAGCATCCCATATGGTCCCTCTAGCACCGCCAGAGTAATTCCTGAGTGCAGAACCAGGAGTAAGCTGCAGCTGGGTATAGCTGAGAAAAATAGTACATTGGGGTGGGCTCTTCCTTATACAAGATGACCTGCTTCAAGCCACAGCACCACATGTGTTCTCCCAAATCCTGTCAGGAGTGATCCCTGAGCACAGAATTAGGAGTAGCCCCTGAGCACTGCCAGCTGTGCTTAAAAAGTTAAAAATAGGGGCCAGAGCGATAGCCCAGCGGTAGGGCATTTGCCTTGCACTTGGCGGCCTGTGGCGGCCGGGTTGATCCCTGGCATCCCATATGGTCCCCCAAGCACCGCCAGGAGTAATTCCTGAGTGCAGAGCCAGGAGTAACCGAGCGTCGCCGGTGTGACCCAAAAAAAGGCAAAATAATAATAATAATAATAATAATAATAATAATAATAATAATAATGAAAAGGACTTCCCTTTTTAGGAAAATGAGAGAGCAGGAGGTATGTCTCAAGTGGCAGAGCACACACTGCTCAGGAAAGGCCCTGGGTTCAATCCCAGTGACTCATGCCCCTCCCCCACTGACAAAAAAAATCCAGCTTGTTGGGACCCAATTAAAAGTCAAAGGAAATGGGGGCTGGAGCTATAGTACAGAGGGCAGGGCTCTTGCCTTGTACACGGCCAGCCCAGGTTTGATCCCTGGCATCCCATAGGGTTCCCCAAACACTGCCACGAGTAATTCCTGACATCAGAGCCAGGAGTAATCCCTGAGCATCACAGGGTATGATACCCCGGGAGAGAGAGAGAGAGAGAGAGAGAGAGAGAGAGAGAGAGAGAGAGAAGAGAGAAAGAGAGAGAGATGGGCCAGGGCAGTAGTACTGCAGGCAGGATGCTTGCTTTGCATGCAGTACTCAGGTTTGATCCCTAGTACCACATATGGTCCCAAAATACCTCCAGGAGTGATCTCTGAGCACAGCCAGATGTGGCCCGAAATCCACCTTCATGTACTGACCAGGTTTTGTTTCTGGTTTTGCATCTTCACTGCTGGGATTTTTTTTTTTTTGCACCCGGTGTGGGTTTCTGGTTGGTGGTGTGGGTCGGGTGGGGGCTGGGTCGGGCCGGGGGGGTGGCGGGGGCTGAGGCGCCCCGGGCCCCCTGTTTTTAAGCAATCTGTATATAATGGGGTTGGAGCAATAGCACAGCAGGTAGGGTGTTTGCCTTGCATACAGCAGACCCAGATTCAATCCCTGGCATCTCATATGGTCCCCCCGAGCACCACCAGGTGTAATTCCTGAGCAAAGAGCCAGGAATAACCCCTGAGCATCACTTGGTGTGACCCAAAATGAAAAAAAAAAAAAAAAAGTGAAAAAAATCTGTATATGAGAAGACATTGGGAGGGAGAATCCCACTTGGCAAACGGCAGTGGGGGATTATCCAGGGCGTCAGTACTGTGGGAAACTTCTAAATGATTCACATTTTCTTCCTCCCCCAGCCCCCAAACATTGCCCAGTGGGATTAGGGCCTGGTTGGACGCTGGGTGTCTGGCTGTTGCGGAGAGCCCTCTGGTGGTCAGAGACACCTCACTGGGCTGGAGTAATAATTACAGCAGGTAGGGCGTTTGCCTTGCATAGTCAACCAGTGTTCGATCCCGGCATCCTTCGTGGTCCCACAAACCCTCCAGGAATAATTCCTGAGTGCAGAGCCAGGAGTAGCCCCTGAGCATCGCCAAATGTGACCCCAAAAACGGACAAACAAACACACCAAGAAACACCTCACCATGTAGGAGGCACACTTCCCTTCGAGGACAGGGAAACTGAGGCCCAGAGGAGCAGCCGTGCCATCAGCAGCTGCACTGGGGTTCTCGCTCTCCTCTTCTCAGCTGTGGGGTCGTGACCTTTCAGACCCTATTTCTTTCATTCTTTTTTTTTAAATATTTGGTTTTCTTTTTAATTTTTAGAATCTTAAAAAAAATCATTTTATTTGTTTATTTTAGATTGAATCACCATGAGATGAGTTATGAAGTTGTTCATGATTGGGTTTCGGTCATATAACACCCATCCTTTCACCAGTGCACATTTCTCACCACCAATGTCCCCAGTTTCCCTCCCACGCTGCGCACCCCGCCCCTCACTTCCCTCTATGAAACATTTTTTTTTGGCTCTTTTGGTCACACCCCGAGATACTCAGGGGTTACTCCTGGCTCTGCACTCAGGAATTACTCCTGGTGTTGCTAGGAGGACCATATGAGATGCTGGGGATCGAACCCCGGGTCGGCCGCATGCAGGGCAAACACTCTACCCATTGTGCTATCGCTCCGGCCCCCTCTAAGAAACTTTTATTTTCTCTCTATCTCCCCCTCCTCTTGGGCATTATGGCTGGCAATACAAGCACGGAAAGGTTATCATGTACACCCCTTTACCTCCTTCGGCACTCAGTTCCTGTCCAGACACCATCACTGCCAGTGTCTGACCCTGATTCTTTGTCAGTAACGCTACAGGTGTTGGTTTAGAAAGAGGCAGACCCAGAGCCTGTCCATTGCAATCAGCCGGATCACTTTAACCATCCCTGTAGACAGCTGCTTGAGAGAGCTCTGCTTTAGCAACTAATCAGGGATCGCTGGTTTACTAGTTACCATCAGCGAGATGGACGTTAGCAGCCCTCAGCATTGTAGATGGTGGGAAGGAAAACCGAGGGGGGCAGTGCAGAACCCACCAGGTGTGATTGCACCATGGCCAGCGCGGGTGCCCTTCCCTTCTCCCCGAAACACTCTGCACTTGGGAGCACTTGAGAGGGTGTGGAGGAGGACTCCAGCAAATGGGATCATGACAGCCTCCGGCGCAGCCCACAGTGCTGGGATCCTGTGGCGCCAGGGGTCAAACCTGGGCCTCCAGCATGCCGAGGCTGAGCCCAGCCATCTTCCCGGCTGTGACTTTCACCCGGGGCTCTCTATGGTGAAGGTCCACAGCCCTGGATGAAATCCTGTTTGGCAAATGAGAAATCAGTTCCCGGGCCGGAGTGGATAGAGTATTTGCTTTGCATGCGGCTGATCCTGGATCGATCCCGGCATCCCATATGGTTCTCTGAGCACCACCATGAGTAATTCCGGAGTGCAGAGCCAGGAATAATGCCTGAGTATTGCCGGGTGTGACCCCCAAAAGGAAAATAAGTCATTTTCCTCGCCCAAGCCTTTTCCTGCCTGGCCCGGCTGCAGCAGCCTTCACTGCTGCAGGGACCCGGCCTCAGGGTCTCTTCTGCCACCATGTGCAAGCAGACCGTGTGCAAAACGCCCTGTACAGAGAGCCACATGCCAGGGCTTACAGCTGCCCCACATGCCCTCCCGCATGTCACCTGCTCACTCACCACAGCGCCAAGTCGAGGCCCAAATGCACAAGGCCCTGACCCAGGGAAGGACTAGTGGACCCCGGGACGGGCAGCCGCCCCAGGGCTTCTCTGTCACATGGGGTCCTGGCCTTGAGACTCCTTCTGGGCGGATGCCCTCAGCCCGACAGAATGGAGCCCCATCACGTGTGAGCAGGCCCCTCTACACGCCACCCAATGTGGGGCTCCAGGAACAGGGCAGGACAGCCCGGGGTGGGGACAGGAAATGAGAGTGCGCTGAGGCCACTGGAGAGAGACTGGGGTCCCCAGAGGAGCAAGACAGGGCCCTTATCGGCTTGGGGTGGTACCCGACTGCGGCCGTCCTCCCGGCCCTTCCCTGGGTCAGCTGCCCAAGGAGGGACCTGGGCTCTGAGCGAGCATCACCATGACCTGTGGCTCCCACCTCACAGGTGCAGCTGGTGCAAGACCCGCGACTGGAGGGACCTTTGTGGTGAAGGCAGGTGCCCCCCCACGCCCCACTCTGCATTCTCCTTGGGGGCTGCTTGGAGCTTGCAGAAAGCCCTAACCTTTGGGGACACCCTGCCCTGAACCCATGTTTAAATCCATGTGTCGTCCCTTTCCCAGACCCGCTTATCCTGTCCCAAGCAAGCCCCTCACACACATGTATGTGTGCACACACACATGCCTGTGGATGCTGAGACATACAAATCTGCACATTCACACATGCATAAACACACATACCAGCTACACACACACTCCCCCATACATAGAATCATACATATCTGCACATACAGAGCACACATACCCATGCATGCGCATATTACGGACAGGCGTGTCCGTGTATACTCACAGACAGCGCCCATGAGGAGGCCCCATCCCCTTGCTGGGGCGAGGCTTCCCCGCCCCTTCAACCCTCTGGCCCTGGTTGCTGCTCACCTGTGTGCCCGCCCCAGAGCCTGTCCAGGTGCCATGCGGCGAGCCGGGAGCGGCCGACCATCATCCCACACGGTGTCCCCTACATGACCAGGCTGCTGCGGTACTTCATGAGTGAGGACTCCATCTTCCTGCAGCTGGAACATGTACCAGGTGAGGGGCCAGGGGAGGGGCGGGGGAGGGCCGGGAGGCCCTTTCTGGAAAGGAGACAGCAGCGTCAGGCTGGTATGGGCTTCTGCGTGGTGCCAAGGGTGGGGGGGGTTCACATATTGGTGGGTAGGGGGGACACTTGGACAGATGTCCCTCTAGGGGGAGACTCCGGAGTCTGGAGACCACCCCCAATGATAACCTCAGCCATTCTGGTCTCAGTGGTGCTCAGGGCTACCCCTGATAGTGCATAGGGAACCATGCAGTGCCAGGGACCAAACCCTCGGCCTTGTGCATGCCGGGCATGTGCTCCAGCCCTTTGTACTGTCTGTCCTTTGTCAGTTTTTCTAATAGTCTTTTTTATTTTTTTTTGGTGGGGAATTTTTTTTTTTTTTTTTTTTTTTTTTGCTTTTTTGGGTCACACCTTGTGATGCTCAGGGTTTACTCCTGGCTCTGCACTCAGGAATTACTCCTGGCAGTGCTCGGGGGGACCATATGGGATGCCGGGGATCAAAACCGGTCGGCCGCATGCACGGCAAACGCCTCCTACCCATTGGACTATCGCTCCGGCCCCTGGTTGGGAGACTTTTGGGACCACACCTGGCAGTGCTCAGGGGCTACTCCTGGCTCTGTGCTTGAGGCTGACTCCTGGCAGTGCTCTGGAGAAGACAGAAGGGGACGAGGGTGGGCGTTTGCTGGCGCGGTGCGGGCGGGGTCCCCCCCGCCCCGGGGCCCCGGGGTGCCCGGGGGGGCCGCAGGAAGGGAACTGAACTGAGTTCAGCTTGCAAAGCCAGCCCTGAAACCCCAGTACTATCACTCTGGCCCCAAGTCCATTTTACTAGTTTGTGCCCATCCTCAGAGTAGCACATAAGGACAGGAACCAAGTCACCATCCAGGTACTAACCTATTAGAGTGATTTTGGGGGTGTTCCTGCAATGCCAAAAAATCAAGCTCAGGGTCTCACATGCGAGGCAGGCATTCTACCGGTGCCATGTTCTTTGCCCCTAGTTAGGATTTTTGCTTTTTTGGAGGCAGGGGGCCCACCTGCTCAGGGTTTATTCCTGGCTCTGTGCTCAGGGATCACTCCTGTTGGGGTCGGGGACCATGTGGGTTGACAAGGATTGAACCTGGGTCAGCAATGTGCAAGGCAACGCGTCCATACCTTACCAACTGCACTATCTCTCTAGCCCTTAAGGGTTTTTTTTTGGTCTTTTTTTTTTAAATAAGACACACATTCCAGAGTCAGGTAGTAACTCGTTATCAACCTATGCCTGGCACCTTTTATTTTACTCAAATTCATTACGACTAGTCTCCCATTAAGAAAATTATCACTTTTGGGGGCGGAGCGATAGCCCAGCGGGTAGGGTGTTTGCCTTGCCCGCGGCCGGCTTGTGCCGGCCCCGGGTTCGATTCCCGGCATCCCATATGGTCCCCCGAGCACCGCCAGGAGTGATTCCTGAGTGCAGAGCCAGGAGTAGCCCCTGAGCATTGCCGGGTGTGACCCAAAAAAAGCAAAAAAAAAAAAAAATTATCACTTTTGGGGGATGGAATGATAGTACAGCGGCGTTTGCCTTGCATGCGGTTGACCTGGGTTTGATCCTGGCATCCCCTATGCCGAGCACCACCAGGAGTGATTTCTGAGTGCAGAGTCAGAAGCCAGAGCCACCCCCCCACCCCCCAAATCAAGAAACAAAAGCCAAAAACTATTACAAGACCAGTGAGTTGGCCCTGCAGGAGAGCTGAGAGGTGGGGGCGCATCCGGTGGAGGGTCTGAAGGGCACGAGAGCCGAGGCAGCGCCGCTCTGAGCCACATGCTTCCTCCCCGCACTCCCTTGCTCTCTCCCTGGCCTAGGAGGCGCCCTCTGGTCCCACCTGCTGTCTCGGGCACGCCCCCGCAGGCTGACTCCAGCCTGGAGAAGATGAAGACGCCGGCTCAGCGCCTGCCTTAGCCTCCGCACGCCCCTCAGTGCTGCCCCCCCACACCTGCAAGACCACCCCGTCCCAGAGCCTCTGCAGACCTGTGGGAGCCTCCGCCCTGCCCCAGAGGGCCCCAGCAGGACTTCCCTGAGAGGGACCGAGAGGGTCCCCTCGGCCAGCACTGCCTGCTCCCGGAACCTTCCAAAGACCCCAGGTGGCTGCCTGGGTGTGGCGGGCGGGGGGGACCTGGCCCAGAGCTCAGACACGGCGTCTCCTTGGGGGCTTCCTTGGGTTCGGGAGGGGGCTGGCCGGGTGCTGGGGGGCTGTGGCCGAGGTCGAAGTCAGGGTCCCCCTCGGTCAGGAAGGCTGGCTTGAGAACCGGTGGGGGGCCTGGACAGTGAGGGAAGAGCAGGCCAAGCAGTGGGCAGCGGAGATGCTGCTGGCCCTCGGGGCGCTGCACGCACAGGGGGTGCTCTGCCGGGACCTCAACCCCGCAACCTGCTCCTGGACCCGGCAGGTGGGTGGCCCCTCCTGCCCTGAGAGCCACAAGAGTCCCCCAAACCCAGGGAGGGTAGACGTTGGTCAGCCAGGCCCTTCTCTGCCCTGGGACACCCCCGGGGCTGAGCCATCTGCTGTGACTGGGAGGGGTTCCCGGGAGTTCCCCCATCCCATGCAACTCAATGTTGACTAACGGCAATTTCTGGCCTTCTTCCTCTGTCCCCGCTATGATAAGGTCACATCCGGCTCACATACTTTGGCCAGTGGTCCGAGGTGGAGCCCCAGTGCTGCCGGGAGGCCTCAGACCTCCTCTACAGTGCCCCAGGCAAGCAGGGAGGGCACTGTGGAAGGGGGGGCCGTCCTTTGCGGATGAGGCTGCCACGGACCTGTCCTTGTCCCCACAGAGGTGGGCGGGATTTCTGAGCTGACGGAAGCGTGTGACTGGTGGAGCTTTGGGTCTCTGCTGTACGAGCTGCTCACTGGGACGGTGAGTGGAGCAGGGTCAGCGGGTCTGGGTCAGGGTCCTACAGTTTCAGCTCTCGGTCCCCCCCCTCTCCTGCACTCACCCTGCACCCAAGACCGACCCTGGAGCAGGAGCACCACAGAGCTGGTCAGGATCTGATACCTGGCCTCTCGGTCACTCTCCTGCTGCTCACTCCCCACCCCGAGCCAGACTCAGGAGGAGGACGGGAGTGTGACCTCCTGCACCCGGCTACCCGCTGCCCTTCCTGCCCGCCTAGCCGAGGCTCAGGCCCAGGCCTGCCCCCTGGGGGCTCAGCGCGGTGCTGGAGCTGGGCAGGCCACCAGGGAGAGGCTGGAGCAGCTATGCAGGACGAGGCCCAGATCTGACCTGTCTCTCCTGGCTCCCTCCGCCCAACTCCTTGCAGGTGCTGAGGTCAGGCCAAGCCCTCAAACTCTGGCTGCTCGCGGCCCAGCACGGCTCTTAGTAGTCCCCTGTCTGTGTCCACCCTTGGGTGCCTTCCCTCCCAGCCACGAACAGCCAGACACCCCTCTGCTCTCCCAGTCCGCCCTGCCACCGGCTGGCCCTGACTGCAAGCCAGCACCAAGCCGTCCTCTTGGGTGTCCTTTTGTTGGTTGGGGGGTAACACCCGGCGATGCTCAGGAGTTATTCCTGCCTCTGAGCTCAGGGGACCATATGGGGTGCTGGGGATTGAACCCGCCTGGCCACATGCAAGGCAAGCGCCTAAACTGCTGTTCAATTGCTCAGGCCCCCTCTTGGTGTCCTTCTAGGGGTTCAAACCAGACCCAGTCTGGCGCCTTTGCCTCTGAGCTGGCCACATTATTATTTATCTTTTGTTTTTGTGTGTGCTGGGCCATACCTGGTGGTGGTCAGGGGTCTCTGCAGTGCTGGGGTTGGGGAGAAACATGTCGGGAACCCGGGTCTCCTGCCTTCAGTCAGTTTATCTCCTCAGACCCCTGCCATGACCCTTAAAATGGGGAGACACATATGTACTTCGAGATGGTGAAGTACCAGACACCATGACGCCTCTCGGACACTGTCCATTGTGGAGCTTGCAGGGCCAAAACAAAGGGCAACAATATAGGGCCTCCTCCCGAGCAGGGGACAGGACTGGGCAGCCACCGGTGTGGACGGCCCTGCACTGCCTGCTCAGAGCCCTTCCTGTGTCTGTCCTCCCAGGCGCTGTCCCAGAACCACCCTCTCAGGAATCCAGCCCCACACCCAGCTCCAGCTGCCTGAGTGGCTCAGCCGCCCAGCCGCCTCCCTGCTGACAGGGGTGAGGTGCCGCAGGCCTGCAGGCCGGAGGGGACGTGGGCACCGGGGAAGGGAGTGCATCTGCATGTGGGCAAGCCTCGCTGTCCACTCGTGGCTGCTATAGGGCCAGGCGTGGGGCGGGTGGGATGGCCAGCATGAGCTGCAGCTCGGGGCTGGGCGGGGTGCAGGGGCGCACTCTGGGGGCGGCGGTGCTGACCCAGACTTTCCCCTGCAGCTGCTGCAGTTTGACCCCACCAGGCGCCTCAGCGTCGACAAGCTCAAGTCCCACCCCTTTTTCAGCACCATCCAGTGGAGCAAGCTGGCGGGGAAGAGGGGAGGGGGTGACAGGTGCCCTCCCCTTCTATGCCTACCACCTGCAGCTGCCCCTCACCCGTGGTGCCCCAAATGACCGGGGCCTGGGCAGGTCCTTTCTGGCACTGCTGATGGGGTGGGGCAGCTAGGACCGCCCTCCCCTTCCTCCATGGCCCCAGGCAGCAGCTGGGCACACCACGGAGGGCTGTGACAGCGGAGGGCTGTGAACAGACGCCCATGCTGAAGGGTGCCTTCCAGGCCCGAGCCTTGGGCTGCTGCCCACCTGCTGAGCTGACCTGGGGTCTTGTGACTTGTTCCCTGCCTTTCCGGGGCCCTCTCGGACACCGGACTCTCATCTCAGGACACTGGAGCACTGGCCCCAAACCAGGGCTGTTCTGGCCGGTCACTTCTGCCAGAGGCTCCTATGCAGGATGTGGGGGACAGGCAGCGGAGGCTCGGACAGGACCGGCCAGGCCACCTCCTTGCCCCACCCACTCTGGATGAGATGGTGGGAGGGGAGCACAGGAAGAGGCGCAGCTGTGGGTGGGGGGCGAGACTGGGGCGTAACTTTGAAAACATCCCTTCTCCGGCCAGCCCAGGGTATGGAAAAGGCTCCCTGGAGTGAGAGGTCTGAGACCCCGGTTAGGGCTCGGGCATGAAGCCCTCCTGGACATCCCATCTGTTTACCATTGCGCATGCGCCTCTGGGCACTAGAGTCGCCGCCCACTGTGCTTTCCTCCCCTGGAAGCTGAACCCACAGGGAGTGCCCGCCCAGCCTCCAGGCAGAAGGCTGTTTCTTGGCAGGGGCAGCAGCTGCCCCCGGAAGGCAACCCCCTCCCTTCCCCTTCTGGACTCAAGTCAGCCAGGAGCGGTGTTGAAACAATTCCTGCCACCCCTCTCTGCCCAGCTCCTTCCCAAGGCCGACAATCCTGTGTGTGTGTGTGTTTGTGTGTGTGTGTGTGTCGGGGGCTGCCAGCCTCAGGGGTGGAGCCCTGGTACTGAAGGGGTGTGCAGAGGGATCTGGAGAAAGTCTGACTAATCCTGCAGCCCCCCATCCTCCCCAATAAAGCCTGCTGTGGCCTGTCCTGGCCTCACTGACGCGGTGACGGTGGCCCTTTGGGAAGGGGAAGCCCCCAATTTGGCACCTGGTAGAAGCAGGCGCAGGCCGGTGCGAGCAGGTAGGGGACGCCCGCATCAAGGGCCCAGGGCTGGGGCCAGCTCGCTGCTGACATGGGCTGCTAGCCTCGGCCCCAACACACACAGCCGGCCCTTACTGCTGCTGTGGTCCGGGAGTGGGTGTCCCACAGCCCCTGGCCAGAATACGGCTGTTTTACTGACTTTCCCAGAAAGCTGCTAGCACCTGGCCCCCGTTGCAGTGACTAGTTACAGGGGCCCCTACCCCCTGAAGCCGTGCCAGTCTGTGGCTCCTTAATGCACAGCATCAGACTTGGCCAAGCTCCAGGAGCCACTAAAGCCAGCACTTGGCTGGCTGATGGGAGGCTACTTCCTCTCATACAGGTCCAGTGTCCACTGGTGCCAACCGGGCCTATACCCAGGAACATTAGGACACCGAGGGGCTCTTCAGGCGAAGACCTCGGCCCCCAGGGAAGCAGAAGCAGGAGGCTTGTCTGAGAACATATGCCCTTTAATTGCATTTAAAATTCGTTTCTTTAAATACCTTAGTTACAAGTTCTGAATAGTGAAGACAGAGTAGATGCCGCAGGCACTCGGTATGGCCCCTCCCGTCCCTTCCCACCCTGCCTTGCTCCTTCCGTCGAGACACAGGGGTGCTAGACACTGACCCCAGCCTGTACTGCCAGGATGCAGCTGGACACAAGATGTCAACCTGCTCCGAGGAATGCCAGCAGCCGTGCCCAGGGAGAGGCTCCGTGGGGACGCTGGCCAATCCCCAGTCGGTCCACTCTGCCTGTGTCCTGCAGAGTAAGTGCTACAGCTCCATTCCGTCAGGCCCAAGTGCAGGAATAACAGAACTGCCCCTTCCTTCCTGCTCGTACCAGCAGGAGATGACACAACAGAATGCTCCCTGCACCCCAAACCCGGCAGGGTTCCCACCCTGGGCTGAGACCAGCCCGTGCCCCGCCGCCATGATGACCTGGAATCTGCTCAGAACAGGGTGCCTGAGGGGTTCCCGCAGCCTGGGATCTGTAATGTGATGGTGACAAAGGGCGTGAGGCGAAAACCCACCATCTGGGGGACGGGTGGGGGTGTGGGGGTGCTGACTTCTCCCCCTCAACAACGGCCACTCCGCCCATGCGTCCTGGAAGAGGTAGAAGAGGCATCTTGAAGTCGGTGAGTTGAGGATGACGGTGCGTTTCAAGCACAGCAGCACCCGTTGGCCGGCTCTACACCTCCACATGCGTGGAACCTGGTGACCGTGTGCACAGCCAGGGGACAGGCTGCTCCGAGCTGGGGGAAGCACAGCACCCCGGGCTCTAGAAAAGACTTTCAGAAGACGTAGCACATGGTCCCTGGGGCTTCCAGAGTACAATGGCACGGGGAAGCGAATCTCTGCATGGGCGAGTGGAGAAAGGCGGGACTACAGAGGGCATCCAGAGGCTCTCCCTCAGCCCAGGGAGGAGCAGGGTGGGAGACGGGCAGGGAGGGAGAGGGAGGGAGGGGCCCCCCCCGCAGGAACACCAAGAGGAAGGGCGCGGGCCAGCTGCCTTGCCTGAGACCGGCGGCGTGGTGCCTGCCTGCGCGCGGGGCTGACCCAGGACTGTGGGGGGGAGACAGGGAGAAGAGGGCTTCAGTTCCTGCGCGGTCGAAGTCTGGGGGCGCGGGGCTCTGCCTAGAGGTCCAGTAGGAGCACTCTGGGGTCCTCCACCGCAGCCTTGATTTTGCGGAGGAAAGTCACAGCCTCTCTGCCATCTATCAGCCGGTGATCGTAGGTCAGTGCTACGCACATCATGGGCCGCACCTCCACCTGCAGAGGACAGGGGGACGGGTCTGTCTGAGTGGGGCAGAGCGAAGTCCACCAGGGGTGACCAAGACCTCTCACCCTCAGCCACCACCTCCCTAAACCACGGTAGCGGATTCTCCCAGTATTTTCTAAGACCAAGTCCACATGACATTTGGTGAAAGTGCCCCCGACTCAGAAACAAAGCAGCATTACGAAAACACATTCTAGGGCCCAAAGCCATACACGGCTTGGGGGTAGAGGCCGTCTGCCTTGCTGGCGCCAACCAAGGCTCCATTCCTGGAACCCATATGGTCTCCTGAGTCCCACAGGAGTGATCCCTGAGTGCATGGCAAGGAATTAATTAAGCCCTGAGCACTGTTGGGTGTGACTCTAAAAACAAAAAAAAAAATTTAAATAAAAACAATTTGGCTGTCTGCGGTTTCTTCTCCCCCTTTTTTTTTCTGTTTAGGGGGCAACAGCTGTGGTTGTCAGGGGTCATTCACAAGTGTGCTTGGGGGAACCACCCGGAGCCAGGGACTGAACCCTGATGTGCTACATGCAAAGCGTGTGCTCCAGCCCACTGAGCTCTCTCCCAGCCCTGCACTTTCCTCTTTCACACTAGGTTTTTTTTTGAGGGGGGTGGGGTCCCAATCAGCTCAAGGGGGCCCAGGCCATTCTGGGGCCCAAGCACATGCTGCTGCAAGGACTGCACGGGCCACATGTGGCTCTCTGGGGCCTCAGCAACACCCAGAGCCATGCTGGGCAGACCGGGGCTGGACCCGAGGCAAGTACCCTGGCTTCTGCTTTATCTCCCCACCTCAGTTACAAGATTTTCTAATTGGTTTGTGGGTCAGAGAGATGGGATAGGGGTGAAGTGCTTGCCTTGCATGCCAGTTTGATCTCTGGCACCCCTTCCCAGAGCTGCCAGGTGTGACCGAAACCTTCCCAAATAATATATGTATTTTATATATAATCCTCCCCAAATATATATGGAAAAGTATTTATATAAGACATATGGTTTATATAATATATACTATATATTATATATAAATTAAAAATTATATATATATTTGCTTTTTGGGTCATACCAAGCGATGCTCAGGGATTACTCCTGGTGATGCTTAGGGGACCATATGGGATGCTGAGATAGAACCCCGGTCGGGTGGGGTCGGCTTCGTGCAAGGCAACGCCCTACCTGCTGTGCTATCACTGCGGCCCCGAACCCCTGCATTTTATCTCACACACAGGATGATGACCGTGGCACCAGCTGTGCTCCCACTTTCTGGAGCACTAGGGAATGAAGCCTGGTGCTGGGGCCCGAAGGGCAGGTAAGCATTCTGGGCTCCATTCTCCGAACTGAACATCCCTGGACAGATGCAGTCTCCAGCCTCATCCTCCAATAATTAGGCTGAGACAAGCTCAAAACATCTGACCTCTAACAAAATCCCCAACTATGCTGATCCGCACGCGACGTGAGAATCAATAGCTGAGGGACTGGATCAGAGCTTCCCTAAGTGGGAAGGGAGCATTTTGCGCTATTAAAAATAAGGTTCATGGGGTCAGAGCGATAGTCCAGCAGGTAGGGCGTTTGCCTTGCATGCAGCCAGAACCAGGTCCAATCCCCAGTGTCACATACGGTCCCCAAGTACCACCAGGAATAATTTCTGAGTGCCGAGACAGGAGTAATCCCTGAGCCTTGCTGGGTAAAAAAAAAAAAAAAAAAAAAAAAAGGTACATTTTGGCAGTTGGAGTAATAATACAGCAGGTAAGGCACTTGCCTTACATGTGGCCAACCTGGGTTCTAGGTTCTACCACTGGCATTCCATCTGGTCCCCAGCACCACCAGGAGTGATACCTGAGCACAGAGCCAGAAGTAACCCCTGAACATCACTAAGCGTGGCCCAAACCAAACCAAAAACATACATTTCCTGGCTGGGGAGCCGAGTGACTTGGTTTTTGAAAATGTGGTGGTTAAGCCAGTACACCCGAACACCCTGAAGCCGGCCTTGACGCCGTGTGTGTGTGTGTGTGTGTGTGTGTGTGAGCAACACCTGGTCAGACTCCTCCACTACCCGTCTCCAGGGTGCTCCCAGCCAACCTACCTTGCCTCCCACAGCCACTGGCCTGTCAAAGATGCCGTGCATGCCCAGGATGGCTGACTGTGGGGGGGGTTGATAATGGGCGTCCCAAAAAGGGAGCCGAAAACACCACCGTTGCTAATGGTAAAAGTACCACCATCCATGTCTTCAATGGCAAGTTCGTTCTTCCGGGCCTGAAATATAGATTTCACCACTGAAACACAGGGACAAGGCAAAGAACTTCATCCAAAGCGAAGTCCAGCAGCGTCGTAGCCGAGGGCAGCAGTCCAAAAGCCCAGCCCCACCTGGAGGTCATCTGAAGGGCAAGTGTGTGTACTGGTCCACTGGACGACAGGGGCAATGACACGGGGGTCAAGGAATGACACGGGGGAAAGGAGCTTGGGGGGCCTGGGTTCTCCCCGAGGGCTCCACCCACGTGCAGTCTCCAAGGCCCAGCCCCAACTCGGGCGGGGAAAGGCGTGTTCTGGGGCGGAGCAAGGCGCAGCCCAGCACACTGCCCCATGCCGGCCCCCGTAACATGCGGCTGCTGTGTACTTTACCTTCTCTCCCAGCTCATTGATGGTCCGCTCGATGTCTGCGTAATTCATACCTTCCACATTCCTGATGACAGGAACCACAAGACCCTGAAGAGAGTGGAAGCCGTTCTGCCTTTCGGTCCATGGCTGGACTGATTGGAATCAACCAATCACCCCTTTTTCCGTCCATGTGGTGCCAGGGATCAAACTCAGGGACTCACACATAGAGGACAAGTGTTCTACCATGGGGCCACATCCCTACCCCTAATAGTGTCCTTCCAGTTAAAACTCCCTTGGCTCCCTCCCCAGAAAATCAGTGGGGTCCCTCCCCCCAGAAAAAATCATCCCTTCAGTGTGATTAGCAAAGTCTATAAACTACTGGGGCTCAGTACTAAGGATGTGGCCGGAGCACGTTAGGCTCTTACTAATTTCCTTCGATGAAGCACTGTAGAAACTGAGTGTGAGAACAGTGCCCCCGCTCGGGCCCCAACATACCCGTGGGGTGGCCACCGCGACACTGATGTCAATGTAGTCCCTGTACACCACCTCTTTGGTTGTGTCGTCAATCACTAGGAGAAAGAAAACACAAGGTCACACACCGACCCTCCATCCCCAGGCTTGTGACAGGGCTACATCAACAGTTAAGAATCTGCCACCTAACCACAGGATCGGCTGCCTAGCTGCATGAAAATGTGCCTTCACTCCGCCAGCCACCTCTAACTCTCTCACAAGTGCCCTGATGGGGCCAGAGTGGGGGCACATCCATTTCTTGGGAATCCATACAAAGGCCAGGCATGCAGCTGACCGAGTTGGACTCAAGTCCTCCTGCAGCGGTTGTGCCGGAAGTAGAGGGTAGGGCTGACGCGGATTCAACCCTCGGCTCTCTGTACAGTCCCCTGAATACCATCAGGAAGGACCCCTGAATAGAGCCAGAAATAAGCCCTGAGCACCTCCGGAGGGGGGCAACACCATTTTTCACAAAGTGAAAGAACTTCAAACAAGGCAAGTAAGCCAGCCGAGGCACCCCCTAAGGAAGTGGAACCCTTTTTTTCTGGAGACTTAGGAGGAAGCAAAGTGGTTTGCAAACCAGCAGCGGAAATTTAGGGTCAGTGCTCATGAGAGAATATAGGCCTGGGTCTCTCACAGGAAGGAAGTGGTGCTGAGACACCAGGAAACAAAGAGAAGGGGCTTAGACTCATCTCTAGGGAATGGGGGCAGGACCAGGAAAGGGGCCTACAGGCAAGTGTCAGGTAAGAGTCAGACACACAGCGGGCAAGTCCCTGGACCCATCGAGGGCCCTCACTCTGGGGGTGGCAAAGGAGTGGCAAAGGAGTTCAGGGGCCATGGCACCGGAGGGTGACACCGGTGTGCCTGTCCCCTTCCGAGTCCCGTAGGAAAGGAACTCCTTTGTATTCAACAAGGAAATAAAAAGGGAAGACAGAAGAATAGAAAGAGAAAGCAGGGGCCGGAGTGATAGTACAGAGGGTGGGGCACTTGACTGAACACGCTGACCAGGGTTCAATCCCCAGCATCCCGTACAGGCCCGAGTCCCACCGAGTGATCCCTTAAGCCCTAAGCAGAGTTGGGCGTGCTCTAAAAACAAAGAAAAGCAAAAGGGGCATGAGCACCAAGTCCATAGGAGAGGAGTGAAACTCAAGCACCCCAGTGACCAGAGACCAGAGACCAAAGGTCACCGAGAGCTCTGCAAAGGGGTCAGTGCAGTGCTGAGACAACCAGGCCCCGAGAAGGTGCTTCTGCCCAGGAAGGTTCACACCTGGCTCCTGCCCAGGCAAGAGGGTGGCACCGGGAGGAGACGGTACTAAGCAGCCGGCGGTGGGGGCGGGGGCAGTGCTGCCAGCAGGAGTCGAGACCCTCAGCCTCCCGGGACTGAAGAGAGCTTTGGGCAGCAGAGCCCCAACTTCCACGTGGTGTCTGACAACAGACCTTGGTCCCCGACAGGGGCTGGTCACACTTACCGGCATTCACCACAGGCTGCTCCTGCAAGGTATAGGCCGAGGCCTTCACGAACGCCGACATGAAGCCTAGCTTGAGGTTGTGCTTCTTCAGAAAGCCGTCTTTGTGCCGCGCCCTCATCTCCTGAATGTTACTGCGGAGACACGTTCCCAAACCAATGACCACCAGCAGGCTTGGTTTGCAATTTGTGTACCGTGTACACAGCTGAGTAAGCTTTTTCCCTCTAACCCTGCACCACTGACCCAAGTTCAAGTTTTGAAACCACACACCAGAACCTTGTCCAACACAAGAGCCTTATTCCTTTGCAGACCTGACTCCAGGAACTAGGGCCTGTGTGTCTGTAAGGTGCCCTCGGCCCATCACAGGACCCCTCTGTGCCCCGGGAGGGAGCGCCTCAGCGGCACAAGGCCAGGGGCAGCCCCAAAGTGCTCCTGACATCCTTGTCCCGGTTATGCAAGTGGCTGCTAGTGACGCTGAACTCACAAGCCATCTACGGTGGAAAAAGGATTTTACGCATTTTTGATTGTTAGGCTTTCAAAAAAAGAACGAGAAACCCACCGCATTATGACTTCCTGGTAACAAGCCTCTCTCCTAATGAAAACAGAGAAACCCGATCTTGGTGTGTGTGAGAGCAGCGTGCGGGTCCACGCACACCAGGTCTTTCGGCACATCAGACTCACTCTTCTCCCCGAGTCAGTGGCTTTTCCTGCCTGAGAGCCACGCAGGAACACGCACCACCAGGAGTGAGTCCGTGCTGAGCACCAAAGCACACGGAAAGAGACAGTCCGGGCCCGAAGATCGGTGCCAATGTACACCGTTTCCTTGGTGTGCAGAGAGACGCTACCACGGAGCTTTTCGTGTACAGCAGTGAAGCGCCTCTGTGATGGGCATAGTCTTCACCCCTTAGGACTGGCTCCCCGCGAACACACCACATGTGCATAGCTGAGTTATGTGAGAAAAGGCTTTCCCAGCATTTTGCTGTAGAAACCTCAGTGTTTCTGGGAATAAGGAACCCACGGTGAGATTAAATTTACCTTCATCTGAGGCCCAAAGCTCAGTTCTCTCTTTCTCCCTGTAGTGGCCTAATTTGACATTAGTTCGAAAGATAAGATGGCATAACTTTGGCTCCCCCTTTAGATCTTTTGTTTCGAAAAAGAAGTTTCCCTAGGAGGCCTGACTGGGTTTAGAATGTTTGTTTTCCTGAGTCTAACCTTATTAAGTGCTAGGATTACCACCCTAAAGACATTATAAGTCCCCAAGACACAGAGCTGCAGAAGAGGGAAAGAGAAGTGATAAACGTCTCTGCTCTCAAACCTGCCCAAATGCTATTGTCTGGGCCCTTAAGTAGTTTCTATTTCAAAGCCCCCGCCCTAGAAGGGCAGAGGCTGGGACAGCAGGGACCGAAGGCCTCAGAGAGGCCCCTTAAGGGTTAGCTGATCGGCACAAGACCCAAAGCGCACTCGATCTAAACCAGATTAGCGACTGCAGTGAGGCCCGGCCACGGTCACACAACACCACGATGAGCTGCTGCACTTAGCCAGCAGTAGACGCTGGTGGGACAACCGCATCTCTCAAGGCCACAAATATTTACATGTTTGGTCTTAAGAAACGGGGTAGAATTTCTAAGTCCAATTCAATTTGTGTACAATTTGGTCCCTAATGCACCAAAACATAAGCTGCAACGTCCGTGATTCATTAATCAAGGTCCTTCCCCAACCACAGAGAGTGAGAAGGAGGACTTAAGCGGCATCCCGTCTTTTCAGGAAGCTTCACAGGAGCGACTGCATCTGGTCCCACAGGCAGGAGTCCCACTTGCAGCAGCGCCACCACGTCCCTAAACCACCCCCTTCTGACTAGAGGTGCTGTAGACACTTCCCAAAGGAAAACCTGCATCCCTGAGGAAAGGCAGATTCACTTGAGCCAGAAAATCATTCCCCAAAATGCAGAAGGAAAAAAGAACAGTTTGTAATTAGCAAACAAAACGCTTAGGACAAAAAGCAGCAGAAATTACCTGAACATTTACCTCCTGACTCACATATATGCTTATTACAATGTTTAAAGCATTGTGGGGGCGGAGCGATAGCCCAGCGGGTAGGGCGTAGGCCTTGCACGCGGCTGGCCCATGCCGGTCGAGGTTCAATCCCGGCGTCCCATATGGTCCCCAGCACCGCCAGGAGTAATTCCTGAGTGCAGAGCCAGGAGAAACCCCTGAGCATTGCCAGGTGTGACCCCCAAAAAAAAAATTGCAAAAAAAAAAAAAAAAAAGAGCATTGTGAATTCTGTTCCTGCTTGTAGTGTTCTTTCCTGTACATAATCCTCACAAGGGTTGTTTCTCCGGCAGTTCAAGACCTTCCTGCCTGTCAGGTCCACTGCCAGCACGGCCTTTCTCCAAGCTGCCTCTGTCCATGCACCTATGGCCAGTCTTCTTGCAGGAGACTTTCCTGTTCCGACCCTCCCTCTGACTCACCTCACAGCAGAAGCTCTCAAAGTCTCCTGCACGTCCCTTGATGCCCTGCAGATACTGATTGACCTAGCTCTTTACTTCCTGTTTTGGCAAACGTAACTACCTTCCTTTTCTTCTTGTAAAGAGACAATCTCTGGAGAAGGGGTAATATAATGAATTAGCCCCTTAACTTCCAGTCCTGTGGCTTTATTGCTTACACACATGAAGAGTTTTCCATTTGGGGGGTTTACTACCAGAGTTCAGAAAGGAGAAAGACAGAGGAGCCTGTGCTTTGCACTGGGAACCCTGTAAGCTCCCAGCACACCGCAGGACTGGCTCTGGATGGGCACACATGCAGATCACCGGCCCAAGGGCTGGGCCTACACTGGGCCTGGAGACCAGCTGGCATGTCTCTACCAGGGGCCTCAGCACACATATTACCAGTCTGGTTAATGAGAAATCACAGCATCCAGGTACGAACATCTAAAAGGCTGTTTTTTACCACGCACTCTGAGATAGGCCTAGGATTTGGCAAGCAGAGAATGAGGCCAGTGGGCCCATCTGCACCGACTGGGGCAGGGAGGGGACTCTCCCCTGTGAGTCGGTCTTGTGACCAGCACAGGGGAGGGGGGCCAGTAAGTGGTGCCTCAAAGAAAGGCCCCAGGACAGAAGATCAAGGCTCTCACCTCATGTCTATCTCATTGAAGGTGGT
This sequence comes from Cryptotis parvus, assembly GCA_021461705.1. Lineage (NCBI taxonomy): Eukaryota > Metazoa > Chordata > Mammalia > Eulipotyphla > Soricidae > Cryptotis > Cryptotis parvus. The sequence goes on along the minus strand of JAJIBD010009025.1, from coordinate 36,944 downwards.
CAGCATTGCACAGGTATTCTGGGCCTCCTTCAGGCGCTGGGCAATGCGTTGCCGCATCCTGTTCATTTTCTCCTGGAAAAGAGAGTGCAGCCGGCATCTGAGGACCTGGTCTCGCCATCAGGCACCGCCTAGCGAGTCAGAGGAGCCTCAGCTAGCCAGAGCCAAGGCCTGCAAGATCTGGGGCCGGAAGGTCAGCACAACAGGTATGCACTTGCCCTTCATGAGGCCAACCCAGGCTTAATTCTGGGCATCCCCAGCCCAACCAGGAAAAAATCATGAGCAGAGGAGTAATCCCTGAGCACCACTGGGCATGACCAAAAGAACAGGAAAAAAGACTGCAGGGTCACCTTGCTCTTGGAAAGAGGAAACGAAAGCTACCATTCAACTCTAATACACCTTAAATGTGACCAAATCAGGCCCAGAAAATGGTTTGACTTAAAAACCAAAATCAGAACTTAGTCCTATATTAAGTTCCTCCCCACATGGGGAGTTCCTTTTCTTTGTCTTTCACTTTTCCAATAAATTTTTCTACTTTCCAACTCTGGGGAAAAATAATTAAAAACACTAAAAACAAAACCAGGGTCCCGAGCCATAACACGATGGGCAGAATATTTGCTTTGCACACAGCTGACCCAGGTTCAATTCCCAGCACCCCATATGGTGTCCAGAGCACCACCAGAATTCCTAAATGCAGAGCCAGGAGTAACTCTAAGTATGACCTGGTATGACCCAAAAATAAAATGCAAAATCAACTGATGGAGTGAGTGTGGCATACAGACAGCGCACCCAAGGATCACTTACAGAAAGGGCAATTTCTAGAAGTGTCAGAGATTGCATGAGAAACGCTACCTGAGGAGTGGAAACTCACAAGCGGGAGGCGTCTGAGGCTGTGGTGTTCTGAGGAAGCGGTGCCCATCAGGGGGAACCCACACTCCTCACCATACTTCCTCGAGGTTTTTTTTTTTTTGTTTGGTAAGGCGTGCTAGGGGTTCTGGTGAGGAGGGGTGCCGTAGGTGCGGTGCGGCGGGCGGCTGCGCGGCACGCCCCGGGCCTTCCGAGGTTTTACATCTGCCTCTGCTACTGGCAGCCCCCAGCAGCTGCTCCCCGGAAGTCTGGGAGAGCGCTTCAGGAAACCACCTCTCGGAAGGGTGAGCTCCGGAGGCAAGGAGGGGGCTCCTTACTCAGCTACTGTTCCCAGCAACTGCCGTGCCCGGGGAGCAAAGAACAATGGGAAAAGCTGCCAGAGACCCAGCCTCTGGCCTACACCTGCCACTTGGGAAACAGGACACGGGTCACCTCCTAATCTTGGCTTCCTGGCCAAGGCCAGCACTGGTACTCATCCGGGATCACAACCAGCCTCTCCCCCCCCCCCACTCATCCCAGCCCTGCCCTTTCCTGGAAGTGGTGCTCAGAGGCTTACCCGATGCTCGGAGCGGACACCTTTGCCAATTCCCAGGTCAGCTACAGCAGGGGCAGCAGTGGGCTTCACCGCAGACACTAGAGGTGAGAAGAGAAAGCCCAGCTGCATCAGCAAATGAGAGCAACAGGGACTGGGGAGAGAACCCGGGAGCTAGAGAATGTGCCCTGCATGCCTGAGGCCCGACGTTCAATGCCTGGAACAGCCTTTGAACGCAAGCATGGCAAGATCATCGCTTTCCTGAGAGGCGGTTTCTGGCCCACCCCCCCCCCCCCACTCGGGACGACCTTGAGATGCTGAGGTGTGGGCGCCGTGCACTATGTGCCCGTGCACTCCGCCCCACTCCCCATGGAGACCCGAGCACAGCTCTCAGCGGGAGATGAGGCTGCAGCCAGAGGCTTTCTGATCCCTCGACAGCTGTTCCCACGGATGCATGTTCTGCCAAAGAGCCCACCAGTGAGGGAGCCCGGTGAGCCGGCTCCCCCTGTATAGACACGTGGCGGGAGAGGGTTTACCTGGTTTGCTGATAGGCGGCTGTGAGGGTGAGGGCACTGGTGGCATCTGAGTGGGGATGGCTGCTGCCGGGGTGGGGAGCCAGCGGAGGGTGGGGGCTCGGCTTTGGGGGCTGCAGGAGCTTCAGCTGGTTTTGCCTTAGCAGGAGCAGCTAAAAAACAAGGAAAAAAATATCAATGCTACTGGCACAGTCTGGGACGGAAAGTGACCAAAGTATACAAAGAGCGGCAACAGGGCTCCATCGCCAACCAATGAATAAACTAATCGGTGTTTACAGGGAAAGAGCTCTAAGACACAAACAGTAGTACAAGGCATGGTGAGCCTTGAGATGTCCTCTAGCAGGGAAGTGACAGTACGGCTGCCTTCATGACTTCACAGTATTACTCACCAAATTCAGTACAGGCTTTCCTTTTTTTTTTTTGGGGGGGTCTTTTTGTGTCATACCTGACGATGTTCAGGGGTTACATCTGGCTCTGCACTCAGGAATTCTCCTGGTGGTGCTCAGGGGACCATGTGGGGATTGAACCCGGTCAGCAGCATGGAAGGCAAATACCCTACCCACTGTACTATCACTCCGCCCCAGTAAGTACTTTCAAAGTTCCTACTAAACCTATGGCAATGTGGGGCCAGAGCGACAGCCCAGTGGTAGGGCGTTTGCCTTCCACGCGGCTGGCCCATTCCGGCCCGGGTTCGATCCCTGGCAACCCATATGGTCCCCTGAGCACCGCCAGGAGTGATTCCTGAGTGCAGAGCCAGGAGAAACCTCTGAGCATTGCTGGGTGTAACCCAAAAAGCAAAAAAAAAAAAAATAAATAAATAATAATAATAATAATAATAATAATAATAATAATAAAATAAAAACCTACGGCAATGTATAGTTTCAAGCGAAAGAAAAATAAGTCTTTTAAGATGTTGGTACTCTTTTCTAGTTATGAGAATATAGCCAGTCTCCTCTTAACAACCACGTGTAACAATACTCATCTAGGGGGCCAGATGAGTAGCCCAGCGGGTAGGGCGTTTGCCTTGCACGTGGCGGAACCGGGGTTCAAGCCCCAGCATCCCATATGGTTCCCCGAACACCGCCAGGAGTAATTCCTGAGTGAAGAGTCCCTGAGCATCGCTGGGTGTGATCCAAAAAAGCAAAAAAAAAAAAATAATAATAATAAAATAAAAGCTTAAAGAATTCAGACTTAGGAGTTCAGAGCCTTTCTGAAATTTGCCTACAAATGGATGGACATGGAGATTATCATGCTTAGTTAAATTAGTCAGAAGGAAAAAAGACAGATATAGAATGACTGCATTCATTTGTGGGATATAAATATAAGCTAGTGTTCTGCTAATTGTTGGAATGGTAACGCCAGACTAGAACTGAGCACTGAGATCAGGGATAAACATGGCAGCCCCTAAATGTATGTATGGCAAACTACAATGTGTAAGAGAAGGGAGAGAGAAGGATAGAGAAGAAAAGTGCCTGCCCCAGAGGCAGGCTGAGGATGGGAGTAGGGCATCGGGAGACATTGGTGGTGGGAATTGGGCACTGCTGGGGGTATGGTGCTGCAATACTGTATGACTGAGACCTAACCAGGAACAGCTTTGTAAATGTCTATCTCACGGTGCTATAATTAAAAAAAAATTAAATAGATAAATGAATGAATGGATAAAATGTTGAAATTATCAGGGACACAGATCCAAAAAATTGTTAACTTGAGCAGAACAAATTCTATTATGTTTCAGGGGCTGGAGTGATAGCACAGTGGGTAGGGCATTTGCCTTGCAAGCGGCTCACCCGGGTTCGATCCCCAGCATCCCATATGGTCCCTGAGCACCACCAGGAGTAATTCCTGAGTGTAGAGCCAGGAGCAACCCCTGAGCATTGCAGTGTGACTCAAAAGAAAAAAAAAGAAAGAAAAGCAAGAAATGAGATGTGGGGCCATAGCTCTAGTACAGCAGGTAGGATGCTTGCCTTGTATGTGTCCGACCCAGGTTCGATCCCCAGCCAGGAGTTTTGAACATGGCCGGGTATAACCCAAACCTCCGCCCCCAAAGAAAAGTAATGAAGCGGTTGGGTAGTAAGACCATAACTTAAAATTAGATGTTTTAACTTTACCTATGTGAATCTATCTGGCTTTGTATTTTAGAACTTTTTTTGGCTTTTTGGGTCACACCCAGTATGCTCAGGGCTTACTCTTGTTTGTCTCCCGCACTTAGGAATCACTCAGGGCAGTACTTGGGGGACAACATGGGATGCCAAGCATCGAACCTGGATTGGCCACATGCAAGGCAAATGCCCTACCCACTGTACCTTGTTCACCCACCCACCTTGCTCCTTAGGATAAATTTTAAAGAATTACTAGAATTCTCTTCAACCTGATTAATCTTATTCCCAAGCCTTACCTACCATCTTTTTTGGAACACACCTGTCTGTGCTCAAGGCTTACTCTTGATTCTGGTGACCAAATGCAGTGCTGAGGACCAAACCAAGGTCAGGCACACGCAAGACAAGTATCCTACCCGCTGTATTATCTCTCTGGTCTTTCTGCTAAACTATTTTATTATTTTGGGGGAGGCACAGCAGGAGGGGACAGAAGAGAGCAGTGCTCAGGGCGTGCTCCTGGCAGGGCTCAGAGGACCATATGGGATGCTGGGGATCAAACCTGCTGTATTATCACGCCCCCCATACTGTAATTATTTTTTTTTTTTTTTTGCTTTTGGGTCACACCGCTGCTCAGGGGTTACGGCTCGCACTGGAATTCTCTGGCGGCGCTGGGGACCATTGGGACGCGATTGAACCCAGGCCCAAGCCGGCCGCAAGCGTACCGCTGGGCTATCGCTCCAGCCCCTGCTAATCTATTTTAGCAATGAGAAACACTTCAGCAGTTCCCGCCCAAATGAATTTTCCAATTATTTTCTCTGATCTCTAATATTGAATTCACGCGAGGGTCTAATACAAATGCCTTCTTTCTCATTTCTTCACAAGTGACACATCAGGAATACTGAGAGGCCAGAGGTGGAGAAATTGCTCTGAATGTCCACGCTGCAGCCTATGAAACGTTGCTTCTCTACACTGCACCACAAACAGTAACTTGCCGGATAATCCCAATTTAAGACCAGATGTAACAGATCAGAACCCTGGGGAGAAGGAGGCCTGTACATTTGTTTTATTGGCTTTTCTGTTTGGTTTTGGGTCCCATCTGGCCATGCTCAGGAGGTACTCCTGGCTCTGCACTCAGGAATTACTCCTGGTGATGTTCAGGGGTCCTATGGATCAAACATGGGTTGGCCACGTGTGAGGCGAACACTCTTATCTGCTGTGTTCTCTCTACAGCCCAGGGGACTATACAATCCTATTATGTACAAAACACCAGGTACTTCTAGTGTCAGAGTTAAGGAGAAGGAGCCATCGTCTTCATTCCTATTTTTTCTTTAAAAGAAGGTCTAGCATAAGAAACATCATTAAGGGTGGAGCGATAGTACAGCAGGTAGGTGTTTGTATCCAGCAAATGCCCACATGGTCCAGCATCCCATATGGTCCCCCAAGCACACCACGTAGTAATTCCTGAGTGCAGAGTCAGGAGTAACTCTTGAGCATTGCCTGGTATGACCCAAAAAGCAAAAACAAAAACAAAAAAAAAAAGGCTATGATTGAAAAGAACCTTTTATTGTGATATTTGTGTAATTTCCTTCTAAAACTTGGCACTGAAATTTGACACTATAAAAGTATCATCCTTCGGGGTCTGGAGTGATAGTACAGTGGGGAAAGCTTTTGTCTTGCATGAAAGAGACCTTGGTTCACTCCCGGCATCCCTTATGGTCCCTGAGCAGAATCAGGGGTAATTCCTGAGCCAAAAAGCAATGAAATAAAAGTAGTACCACCTAGTTTTCTGGGGGGGGGGGGGGGGAAAGGAACCCCCTTTTCAACAGGGACAGCTAGAAAGCCAAATGAGCTGGGAATCAAGGAATAAACACCACGCTGAGCCTCAGCTCCAAGGGAGCGACTTCCGGAGACCCTGACCAGGACTCCTTACCACCAGTTTTCCTGAGTGTGAAGAGAGGAGTGCCTCCTTCCACTTTCCCCCCCATCGGGAACCAGCAGAGCTTCAATCACGCCATTGGCTGGTGACGGAACCTGCACAGATGTCTGGGAAAGGAAGAACAATGGAGTGAGAGTCCCATTTTACTCGGCATTAGAAGAGTATCACTGTCTTCCTGTTCATCTTCGATTTGCTCGAGCAGGCATCAGTAACATCTCCATATGACCTGTCTCATGCAAGTAGAGCTCAAGGGAACCTGCTTGCTCCAGGAACATAAAGAGCCTCAAACCATTCCATCAGGTCATGGGAATGAGGTCTATAATTGTTACTGGTATCTGGCATATCAAACACGACAGAAGAGTATACAGAACCACAAATACGAGTCACAAGAGCTACAAAGCAGATATCCAAGACTGTGCACAGAAACACCCAAACTGTACTTTCAAACTAAGAGCAATGACAAAAATGCTCATTATGAAATTAACCCTATCAGTTCTTCTCAGGAACGTTAGAGCAATACTCAATCACTGTGTTTCCAAACAACACCTAAAAGATAAAAGTAGGAATAGCTCGTGAGGGCCCCCCACCGTCTCTGCCACAAAACCAAAGCTGCTCAAGCACACAGCATACACGCCTAGAACTATGTCACATTAAACTTACAAAGCAGATTTGACTTGCTCATAAGCTACTGCAATGCTTTTGTAACTGATGCGAATACCAGCTAGACATTTATCCTCAGGGGCCGCGGATGAAGATCAATGAGTGCATGTTTTCCGAGTAGGAGGTCTGGGTGTGGACGAACACACACAAACACACACGCACCAATAACCCACTCCCACCCCAAACAGTCAAGTCCCTGGTTCTTTCATAAAGACACCAACACACACACACCCCTCCCTTTATAAAGAGCTAAATCTGTTTCTTTCACACAAAAAGAGGGGCCAGAGCAATAGCACAGCAGGTAGGATTATTTGCCTTGCACAGGACCAACCCAGGTTCGATCCCTGGCAACCAATAAGTTTCGCTAAGCACCGCCAGGAGTTAATTCCTGAGTGCAGAGCCAGGAGTAACCCCTGAGCATTGCTGGGTGTGACCACCCCCAAAAAAAAAACCGGGAAGACCATGAAAAGGTGGCAGCAGCTAGGATCCAAGCATTACCTTGTCAGTTTCAATCTCACAAACCACTTCATCTTCTGCGACAGAGTCTCCAACAGCTGAAAAGACAGTCAGAGGCTATGTATCAGCAGGGGCTCCAATAACTACCAACTCCCTGCTGGCAAAATGAGTTACAAGATCCCTTTGCTCTTCTTCTGTTCTGACATTTTATTAGCTACGGACAGATCCTCGAGTTGCCTCACGCCCCGCCCAGGCGGTCAGGCCTTCCCAGGAGCTGCAGCTGTGGCCGCCTGGGCCCGCTCGAGCTCCTGCAGCAGCTGAGCCAGTCTCTGACTGCCACTCTGGTCCCAAAGTTGGCTTCTCATTGCGCGCCTCGGCCGTGATGTAGTCCAGCTCTTCCCCAGCTCCTGCTGGGCCAGCACCCAGCAGAGCAAGGACCACGCCGGCCCCATGCAGCAGGTGAGCCTGTCCTTCACAGCGCTATTTTCTACTGGCCATGCCTCAAGCTCCTGTCGCCCTGGCAAGGGTTTCCCCTAGTCCTGTGGAATTTCTCCACCTCTCCCTTAGCTTCTCGATGAAGGCAGCTGTGACAGGGACAAAAAGCCTTTCTGCCATTGCTTGGACAGTTTGCCACTCAGGAGGGCCAGGCGACTGGCAGCCCCGCCCTCAGTGAAACATTCCATGAGATCCCCGTTCTCCTGGGTCAGGGAAAGGCACTTGGCAGGTGCCAGAAAGGGCGGAGTCACAGGCTCCTCTGCCTTGGAGTTCGGGTTCCTTTATAGAAAGTACTTGCTAAAGCTGGAAGGGAGGGCGCAATCAATCTCACCTTTCTCCCACCTGACATCACCCTCTGTGACGGATTCTGCAAATGCGGGGGTTTTGACCGTAATCACATCATCCTCTAGGAAGAGAGCAAAGAAGAAAATCACTGAGTATCCCATTATGTGTTCCCCGCCCCCTAGTTAAACTTTAGTTAATTGCTTAACAGGTGAATCCATATCTAAGCAAGCAGGGGACTGAAGGCAGCACTTACTGCAGACAGCTGTTGTTCTGAAGAAACGAACATTGCAGACACTGTTGTTCAGGCTACGAAACAAAACGGAGGCTCCGTTAGCCAGCGAGACAATCCCATTTCAGTCACTATATAGCACCAGGGATCAGCTTCCCTTTAAAACATCTGACTCTCGTCAGTGCCTGTTAGTGTTCCCTGTAAGGGAACTTCTCTCAAAAGCATAAATAGATGTGTGGGGGGGTCCTCTGAGAGACCCAGTAGGCAGGTATGGAACTGAGCCTGGAGGATTTGGTGCCAAAGCAGTGAACTCCTTATGTGAGTGCAGAACCCTGTGCTCCTGGCGTGAGCTCATTATGTGAGTGCAGAACCCTGTTGCTCCTGGCGTGAGCTCATTATGTGAGTGCAGAACCCTGTGCTCCTGCGTGAGCTCATTATGTGAGTGCAGAACCCTGTGCTCAAGCTCTCACAATAGAATATTTCATTGTTTTTTCTGGGGGAGGGGGTGTTGTGGGAATAAGGCCTTGATCCCTTTTCTGCATACCCCAAAGGGTTCAGCTCCCCAACTGGGCTTCTTGCTAATTAAATCTGAGCATTAAACTGTCTGCCCTTGAGGTACATGCCACTATGCCAGAGGAATTTCTGTTCAGGGATTAGATGTAGATGTGGTGAGATGAAAGAATCAACTTGGTAAACTACTTGTAAAACCAGGTGTTCCATGCTAAGAAAACAAGGTGCTATGTGCCAAAACCTCGCACCCAGACACCTCATTTACTGTCTCCTCATCAGTTTACTCCGCCTTGGGAGCAGCTCACCGGTCCCACATGCACCCAAAGGACGCGTGAAGACCGGTGTGCACTGACAGGGAGGCTGGGCCCGGATCACCAGCCCCAAACCCAGACCCAGAAGAGTGGTTCTCTAGAGGCCCGCGGGCACTACAGGCACAAAAGGCCAGACTGGGGAGCGAGCTGGGTTGAGGCGGATACACTTTCCACCCCTCGGGACTCAGCAGTTTATTTGACAAACCATATCTTTATAATACTGAGTAAAATACTTAAGCTGCCATCTGATAGGATTTTTTCCTTTTATAATGTCACACACTGCAGGTTCTATGTAGAATCAAGGTGTGGTGTGGAGGAGGACTGTGAAGTGTGATTTAAAAATACTAAACGGGCCGGAGCGATAGCCCAGCGGGTAGGGCGTTTGTCTTGCACGCGCCGGCCTATGGGGGCCCGGGTTCGATTCCCGGCATCCTATATGGTCCCAAGCACCCCCAGGAGTAATTCCTAAGTGCAGAGCCAGGAGTAGCCCCTGAGCATTGGCGGGTGTGACCCAAAAAAGAAAAAAAAAAACACTAAAAACTAAACGGGGGCCTGAGTGACAGGACACAGGGAGGGCACTCGCCTTGCATGTGGCAAACCCGAGTTCAATTTTGGCCACCACATACAGAGCCTCAAGCACCACCAGGAATGAGCTCTGGAGCCAGGAGTGCGGCTGAGCACAGGTGAGTGGGAGCACGTGCTCACACGGGGAGGATAGAGTGGGAGCACGTGCTCGCATGGGGAGGATAGAGTGGGAGCACGTGCTCGCATGGGGAGGATAGAGTGGGAGCACGTGCTCGCACGGGAGGACCGAGCAGGTCAGAGCACAACCCTCAGCACCGCAAGGTCTCCGGAGGAGCCCAGGAACATCAAGAATGGCTCTAGATGTTCTAAACCAGAACCCCCAAAGAAGTTAAAAACCCCTTTTAAGCCCCCCAAAGAAGTTGAAAAATAAAACAAAACCGCAACACAGCACTCAAAGTATTCTGCATCAGGCCTGTACGCTCAAGACCCTGACAAGAACAAACAGGTGGAGCGGCTGCCGCGAGGACGTTTGAGGAACCAGAAGCAGCGGCTGACTGGGCAGAGAAAGTCAAGTGGTACAAGAGGACAAAGACCAACAAGTCTCCTCCTGGAGACTCGCTTCACTTTCACACCAAGCAACCAATCTAAAGGGCCAGACAGAGTCCAATGGCTGGAGCACAAGTTCTGCCTGTGGGAAGGCTGGTTCTATCCCTGGCAACACAGGGTCCCCTGAGTACTCCGAGGTGTGGCCCCCAGGCCATAATAAGAAAAATGAACAATTACAAGCAAAACCAACAGCTTTACCATCCAAGATTTTTAAAATAAGACAGCTGGGACTTGGGGCCGGGCAAAAGCACAGCAGGTAAGGCATTTGCCTTGCAAGCGGCCGACCTGGGTTCGATCCCGGCATCCCACATGGTCCCCTGAGCACAGCCAGGGTAATGCCTAAGTGCAGAGCCAGGAGTGACCCAAAAAAGCGGGAGGGGGGTGGGGGGGGAGAGGAGATGGTTGGGCCAGAGCAGTAATACAGCGGGTAGGGCTTTTGCCTTACATGCAGCCGACCTAGGGTCGATACCGGAACCCTTTTTTGGTACACCAAGCACTGCCAGGAGTGACTCCTAAGAGTAGAGTCAGGAGTAAGCCCTGAGCACCACCAAGCAAAACTACAAATGAGAATAGAGTAACTTAATTACAGGAAAACATACTATTTAAGAAGAGAGCTAACGTAACATGTGACCTCACCCCCAAAAGACTAGGTGTTGTCTCAAAACTTTACTTTCAAACAAGTTTGCTCTATTTATCGCAGAGCAATATAGGGCTGCATCAATTTCACCTGAATTGCAGGTAAGTAGCACATTCAAGTCATGAAAGTCGTTAAATGTTTGCTACAGAACATCTGACAGGAGGAAAAGACAACAAACCCCACTTGCACGGGAATTATATCCTGCACCACAGCAGCAGCTGTTACCTCCTAACTACCCTTTCCAGTCATTGCATGAACGTGTCAACAGGGCATAAGTCAACCCACCTGCCCTTGCTTGGCCATTGTGATCTACACCTGGGTATATCAGGAGTGTTTCAATATAGATCCCTAGAAATGGAATTACTAGATTCAAAGGTACACACAGTTCAGAGGCTTATTGCCAAACTGGCCTCCAAAAACAACACAGGAATTCATACTGCAGTACTGAGTGCATCCCATCCTTCTTCCAATTAAAAAAAAATTTAAAAAGCTGTGATTACACACATGAAGGAGGTAATCTGTGGACGCTTATTTTAAAGACTCTCCCGAGGGGCCAGAACGATAGCCCAACGGGTAGGGCGTTTGCCTTGTGCTGCGGCCGGCCTGTGCCGGCCCGGTTCGATCCCGGCATCCCATATGGTCCCCCGAGCACCGCCAGGAGTAATTCCTGAGTGCAGAGCCAGGAGTAACCCCTGAGCATCGCCGGTGTGACCCAAAAAGCAAAAAAAAAAAAAAAAGACTCTCCCGGAAGAGAAAGCAGCAGGTTGACAGACTTACAGGTTACTAGAGAGCATCCTTTTATCAGCCCCCCAGAAGATGCCAACTAGCAGCAATGAAGAAACATCGTAAGCAGAAGCGACTCTGAAGCACTGGTGGGAGGCCTTTCTCCCAAGGTGGCTTTGTGCAACACCAGCATTCCCTGGCAACTAGCCAGAGCCCATGACCCAACTCAGGCTCGGGCTGCTTTTACTGTCCCTCAAACCTGTAACTACGCTGCCAAGAGGATGCTGCAAGCTCCACAGTACATGAACCTCTGCCCGTCGGCTGCTCTCGCATCCAACCAGATTGTTTGGAAGCACACTTCTAAACCCACTCCCAGGGACTTCCGAGTTCTCCACTATACTCTAAACCCCTGGTTCAGCACGTGACCTGGGCGGATGCTCGGGGGGTCCTTGCACAGGACAGATAAATGAGCATCAAGGGTTGGTCTAGGGACGCGACGGAACCGCTTCATTCCCTCGGCTCTCTCGGAGACGAAATCAGAGCGTCAAATGCAGAACTGGTGCCTTAAATACCCCTGGCCACACATCTGTGCTCCCCATGATACTTACACAATCTTCCTGCTGTCAGGGTAACCTGGTCCCTGACATAAGGAGACCCCTGCAAAAAACAAAACAACTCTTAACCAACAACTCTTATACACGATACCTGCAGGGAATGGGAACGAAGCGTGTCCATCCCTAACTCGGGCAGCAGGACAGACTGCTGACCTCACGTATACTCTTTTCGTGCACATCCTGCTCCTCAAACCTTTCACCAAAAGCAGCTGTAGTGGTAGACAGCAACGCTAACATGGGCATGACAGGGGATAGGCATGTGGAGAAAAACGGGGAGAAATCCAAGGGCACAGCCTGCAGGTTCTTAATCTTTACCTTAGAACTGCGTAAATTTCGACTAAAGTTTTCATAATAAATTGTCTACTCCCCAAGTCTTCAACTGCAACAGAAGCATGAAGGCTCGTGAGGGCTTATCCTGTCTGCACGTGCTCTAATCTGCGAAGGGGGAGGCGTCTATGTCTGTTTCCCTGGTTACTTCAATGCACTGGCCCAGAAGTCATATTGCCTAAGCCCTAATGGCAAAGTTGGGGCTCCTCAGACTCCATCTGCAGGGTTTGAGACTAAGAGCACCACTATTATAAGCCACCCCCCCACCCACACACTCAGTTCACTCTTCACCCTAATCGCTCAGGAGGGAGAGGGAGGCCCTTCCCACCCCCCACTATCACAGGTAACTGGGCTCCCCACCGGTAACTCAGGACTCCAGCTACCTCCCTTACACATACTCTTTCAAGGGTCTCTGCCTTTGCTTCTGAATCAGTGGAGAACTTCCTGAGCTAGAGGCGCTGAAGAGACCACCTGAAATCGTTTTCACCTTCTCACAAGCCCACCCAGGTCTCAGCAAGCTTCTCGCCCAGCCAATGTCTCTGCAACGCCCCTCAACCCGAGCACACACAGGCTTCTGTAACGCCGAGGCCCACATGGGGTCAGCCCACAGCCATTCTCATTCGTGTGGTGCTTCCCGTTTCTAAGGGCACTCACGTAATGACCTCATTTTGGATTTTTCATGTCTCAGCTCTCCGGGTCGAACTCTCCCCTGCCTCTTTCTATTCCGAACAGAGGTAGGGCTTAAGGGAACAGCCCAAGGTTAAAGCCTGAGCCCTCATTGCAAAGCCCATGCGAAAGGATCTTCCCACTGTCCTGCCAGTCTCTACAACGGAGAACACGCTGACTGATGTTCCAGGATGCCCAGTTTAAAAAAACAAACAAGGGCCGGAGCAATATCACAGCGGGTTGGGCGTTTGCCTTGCACGCGGCCAACCCGGGTTCGATCGCCGGCATCCCATATGGTCCCCTGAGCACTGCCAGGAGTAATTCCTGAGCGAAGAGCCAGGAGTAAACCCTGAGCATCACCAGGTGTGACCCAAAAAAAAAAAGGCAGGAGCGATAGTACAGCAAGTAGGGCGTTTGCCTTGAAAACAGCTGAACCGGGTTTGATCCCCAGCATCCCATATGGTTCCCTGAGCACCGCCAGGAATAAGTCCTAAGAGTAGAGCCAGGAGTAATTCCCTGAGCATTGCCAGCTATGACCCAATAAAAAAAAAAAAAAAACACGTTGGTTACTGAGCTAGCCCCCGGGCAAGATGTCTACAGCTCGCTCACTGACTACTTCTAGAATAAAGACCCAAACTTTACACATTCCCTCTAGCCCTACCGGTCCACCCTGGTAGGCAACCTTTCCATTCCCCAGTCCCATCCTGTCTGGAAGCCTTAAGAGCAAGCAATGCTCTTTTAGCCTGCAATATTGTTTTCTGGGCCAACTTCTAGGTACTCTTCAAGACTTGATTTAAAACATCCCGTCTGTGGGGCCGGAGTACAGCTGGGAGGGTGTTTGCCTTGCACGTTGCCGACCCAGGCTTGATCCCGACATCCAATATGGGCCCCTGGGCACTGCCAGCTGTAATTCCTGAGCAGAGCCAGGAGTAGCCCCTGAGCATTGCCAGGTGTGGCCCAAAAAGAGAGAAAAAAAAATCCCATCTGGGGCCAGGGAGACAGCCCAGTGACCTCTATTGTGGAGGCTCTGGTTTGACAGCACCTCTAGGGGTGGAGGGATGAGTCTCTTCCTGGAAGAGGGGAGCGTTTATGGCAGACCCCAGCTGGGCTACATCACCCAGGCCCTGCTCATTACAACCTGCACTTCCTCTACAACCAAACTTCCGGTCAGGGCAACTGCAGCAAAATCAGGGCCTCATGTAGGCATGAATGGCTGTTGTCTCTGCAGGATGTCCTCGGTGGTGCAGACGGACCAGCTGTAGCAACGTCCCCAAGCACAGGGCTGGCTGGCGTAAGGACTCACTAAATTATCTGTGACGCTATTGAGAAAATCACAACACCCTGGGTTAAGAACGCAGGCTGACTCTACTTAGTTGAGTGACCTTGACCTCTCTTGGCCGTGGGTCAGGCACTTGTAAAAGAGAGGAAAACCCATTTTGTGCTTCTTTACCTGAAAACTGCACAGAAAGCACTCCGGAATAATGCCTGGCACAAGGAAAACCCACATGAAGATCGACTCACTCGACAAATATTTATGGGAGCCAGGGTTAGCATGACTGGGGTCAAATCTCAACTCTTGGCAACTGTCTCCACTACCAAGCCTGCTCTCAAGCAACTCTCTAAACATGCTCAGCCAAATCACCTTTTTCCAGTTCCCAAACCCTGCCCAGTCCTAGCCTTCCTCCAAGACCGTGGCCGGACCATGCCCTTTCCTCCGGCTCTTCCACCCTGGGTTAGCGGCCTACATGACACCTTCCCGGTGACAGTTTTAACGTCCTCTGCCAAGGAGGCTGCTGCTGTCCCTTTCTCCGCCCTCACCTGCGTTTCTGAGCGCTGCTGGGCTTACACTGTGGGCAGCTCCGAGACTGAGCCTTGCTCAGCCCCGGTCATCCCAGCAAGGCGCCGGGCACCGCCACCAGGCAGGCAAGTGCAACTCAGTAACTCCCTGCGACACGGAATGCAGGACGCTGCTCTTCACTTGGACACTTTGTCTCTTAACTAAAACGCGGTGCTGGGACCCGCGATTTCCTCGCGGGCCGCGGTGGCCCGGAGAGTGGCATTTTAGGTGACCGCAAGGGCAGGACTTACCGGGCAGGGAACGTCTCCCGAGAGGGCAGTTCCCCTGTTGAGAAAGCAGATATGATCGACGTCACCCGCGCGGAAAGGAGGGGAGAGGCACGAGCTTTCGG
This sequence comes from Cryptotis parvus, assembly GCA_021461705.1. Classification (NCBI taxonomy): domain Eukaryota; kingdom Metazoa; phylum Chordata; class Mammalia; order Eulipotyphla; family Soricidae; genus Cryptotis; species Cryptotis parvus. The sequence goes on along the minus strand of JAJIBD010009025.1, from coordinate 21,750 downwards.
GTTAAGGACCCGCTCAATCGTTGTCCCGGTGCGGGTGACAGGTGCCGCTGCAGGTGACCGCCCCAGGCCGGGCGCTAGGCGCTGGCCCGCCCGCGGGACCATCTCCACTTCGCCACGGAGCTGCCACGCACTGACTCAGCGCCGAGAGGGGCCGGGCCCCTTCGGGGGACCCGGCGGCGCCTCCTCCACTGTCACGGGGGGGCAGCGGGGGTGGGGAAGAGGGGTCAGGGCGGCTCAGGAAGGGGTGCAGCGGGGGCACGGCGCGCCGGCGAGCTCTGCCAACCCCTGTGGGGCCACGGCGGCCCTGGACCGCCCAGCCCCGCGGCCTCCGCGTCCCGGTGCCCTTGGTGCTCGGCCTGGCCAGCGCGCCTCGCCCCTGCCCCCCGGCCGCCCGTGAGCCCGCCGGCCGGCTACTCCACCGCCGGGGGCCAGGCTCGGCCGGGCCGTACCTTCTGGAAAGCGGAGAGCGAGCGGCTGAAAGCCCGGGACACGCAGCGCGACCGGGACAGCATCGCGGCGGCGGCGGCGGCAGAGCCGAGGGCGGGCGGACACCGGATATAGGCCCAGCCGGCGCCGGAAGTGGGCTGGGCCGCACCCCGAGCGCGCTCGGGGGGTGCGGAACGAACCACTGGCGGGCGCGGCGCAGGGGGACGGCTGCGCCCCCGGGGTCCGGGCTGTCGGCGGCCAGCTGAGGGGCTGCTCTGGGCGCCTGCGGAGCCCCGAGGCAGCCCGGGCCGCCCGATCTCGACCTCTAAGAGGTTTGCCCACGCCCGGAGCGCCCCCGGCATCTGGCCTTCCCCGACCTTTCCGCCTCGGCGCCTGGCTCCGAAGTTAGCGCTGTGCGCCCCTGGGACCCCGGGGCGCAGCGCCACGGCTCTGCACGCCGGGAAAGGGCGAGCGCGGGGCTTTGGACTTCGACCTTGGCAGTCATGCCTGCCTGAGCATACACTTGTGTGGCCTTGGGCACGTGCAGTTGCTTGCACTGGCCTCGGGTGCCACTTAAAAAAAAAAAGAAGCAGCAGCACCGAGCACTTCTCTGTCTCGGGAACCCAGAGCACGCCGCGGTCTATTTTATTTTTAGCCACACCCGGTGATGCTCAGGGCTCTGCTATCAGGGATCACTCCCTGCCGGTTTGGGGGACCTGTATTTGTACTTGGGATCTAACTCAGGTCGGCCTTAAGCCCTGTGTTGTCTCCAGCCACTCCCACTGTCATTTTACAGAGCAGATCCGCACCCTGAAGCCTCACTTCTAAAGACCCCACCAAGGCCGTTGTTCCCCTCATTTCACCTGTATCACTGTCTTCCCGTTGTATATTGATTTGCTCAAGCGGGCGCCAGTAAGGTCTCCATTAGTTGGAATGAGATCCATTATTGTTACTGTTTTTGGCATATCAAATACACCACAGGTAGCTTGCCAGGCTCTTCCGTGCCTCTGGGTTCACCCCAGGGGGCCCAGTCTTTTTCTATGTCAGACCATCAACCATCCAGGGCCCACAGGGCAGAGCCCTGGGTGCAGACAAGCCTGTCTCCTGACTGCCACCTGCCGATGCAGCCGGGCACCTCAGCCACACCTGCAACACCTCGGATAACGTGGCAGCTGCCACGTTACTGCATGATGTGAATCTACTGGGTAAGGGACTTTGTCTAGCTCGTTGCTGTCTCCCCTGCACCTAGAACTGAAATGGGCCTGGGCTAGGTCTGGGCTGAAAATGGACGTGTCAAATGCAGACAGACTTTTTGACACCTTTATTTTAAGAGTGGAAGCAGAGTGAGAGAATATAGTGGGGAGGGAACTTGCCTTGCAAACGAAGTGGCCCTAGGTTCAATTCTCGACTTCGCATATGGTCCCTAAGCACAATGGAATGTGCCCCCAAAAAAAAAAATCTAAAAAAAAGTTGAAGGAAAATAGCCCTTCATCTATAGTTGGGTTTCTTCTGGGAGAATGTACTGAGGTTATAACTCCGGGACAGATTAGGGATATAATAGCCTTGTAGGGGTCAGAGCGATAGTCCAGAGGGTAAGGCGTTTGCCTTGCATGCAGCCGACCAGGGTTCAATCCCCAGCATCCCATATGGTCCCCTGAGCACCACCAGGAGTAATTCCTGAGTGCAGAGCCAAGAGTGACCCGTGAGCCTTGCTGCGTGTGGCCCCAAAAGAAAAAATAGTAACTCAGCCTTGCATTTGGAGGGTGTTGGGGCGGAAGGGTTGGAGAGGAGACAGAGAAAGAATGGGCCTCTTGGTGCTTGCTTGCTTCTGTTGCTTTGCTTTAAGGGGGCCAGGCAGAGTGGAGCAAAACAAAACAGGAGGGCCAAAGATGGCTCACAGCCCTGACTCAGCCCCCCACCGTCCCCCCCAGCCTGGCTGAGAAACAAGTTTGCACCATCAGGTGTGGTCCCAAATAAACAATACAGAACAAAGACTGCATGTTTGACTACAATATTTACATTTAAAAATACTGCATCGTGGCCAGAGCTATAGTAGAATAGCTTGGGCATTTACCTTGAATGCAGCTTAGGTTCGATTCTAGGCACAGGATGTTAGTCCCTCAAGTCCACCAGGAGTGATCCCTGAGCACAGCTGAGTGTGACCCCAAAATCAAAACAAAGCAAACAAAAATACAATATCATAGTTTAGAAGATAGAAAAAAAATTAAACATTTGCTTTAAGTTAAAATGTTTTAAAATGGTCCACATGTTCATATTCCTTTAGATATATTTCTTCAACAGTGAATACAAATGAGTCCTCATACTAACGTGATTAATATTGTCAAAACAAGACTAATCCCACAAGGAAACGGTGGGACAGCTGCCAGTTGCGGCTCCCACAGCCTAGGCTGTGGGTTTCCTTAGCTGAGTCATTTTGCTGACCCTCCGGGCCTTTAAGCTGCCATTACTCACAGCAAGAATTTCTTCTAAGGGCCTTTTGGTAGGATGAGCTGGCACTCACCAAACACCAAGGAAACACCCTGGCCTGGGGCTGCCCATGATCTAAACTCACCATTCTGCATCTGAGCTACATTCTCCCCCCCCCCCATTTTTGGACCACACCCAGAAGATGCCCAGGGGTTACTTCTGGCTCTGTACTTAGAGATCACTCAGGCAGGCTTGGTGGACCATACGGGATGCCAGGGATTAGCCTGGATCAGCCGACTGCAAAGCAAGTGCCCTACCCATTATACTTCTCTCTCTTGCCCATGGGTTACGTGTGTGTGACAAGAAAGTTTTTATTGAAACTTATTTAGAAAGATGTGAGGGGAGAGAAAGGGAGAATGAATGTTCAAAAGATCACACAGGTTTTTCCAGAGTAGAAATAAGCATCCTGCCACCTGCCCCTTGAGGTGTTGCAGGTGTGGCTGTGGTGCCCGGCTGCATCAGCAGGTGGCAGATAGGAGACAGGCTTGTCTACACCTAGGACTCTGCCCCGTGGGCCCTGGATGGCTGATGATCCAACGTAGAAAAGACTGGGCCCCCTGGGATGAACCCAGAGCCACAGCAGAGCCTGGCAAGTTGCCTGTGGTATATTCGATGTGCCCAAAACAGTAACAATAAGGGACTTCATTTCCAACAAACGCCCACTCAAGCAAATCGATGAACAATGGGAAGACAAGTGATACAAGTGACAAGAAATAAGCAGAAAAATACAGAGAAAGCATGCAAAATATATGTTCAAAGGAGAATGTCAGCTTTTATTTTTTTCTTTTTGGGTTACACTCGGTGATGCTCAGGGGTCATTCCTGGCTCTGTTATTGCTGTTATTCCTTTTTTTTTCTTTTTGGGTGACACCCCAGCGATGCTCAGAGGTTACTCCTGGCTCTTCGCTCAGGAATTACTCCTGGCTCAGGGAACCATATGGGATGCTGAGGATCAAACCTGGGTTGGCCGCTGGCAAAGCAAACGCCCTACCTGCTGTGCTATCGCTCCGCCCCCTGCTCTGTTATTCTTGACTCAGGAATTACTGCTGGTGGTGCTCAAGGAACCTCTGGGATGCTGGGGATCGAACATGCAAGTTTGCATGCAAGGCAAACGCCCTCCCCGCTGTGCTATCACTCCATCCCGAGAATACAGGCTTGACACACCCGCGGCGCTCAGGGGTTACACCTGGCTCTTCACTCAGGAATTACTTCTTTTTTTTTCTTTTCCCAAATTTTATTACATCATTTTAGACATACAATTGGAAGATGCTCATGTAGAGTTTTGGTTCTACAGCATTCCAACACCCATCCCTCCACCCAAACCCATCACCAATGTCCCCACCTCCCTCCCCCGTCCCACACCTCAACTACTTGGTGGGTTCTGTATGTCTTTTCTCTCCCTCTATCTCTCCCTCCTGCCTAACTTTCCTGTACATCGTAGAATGCAGTGCATTAAAGGACATTACTGTTTCCACTATTTTGATGGATCGCGCGCCAAGCGCGCCGCATCGACCTGGGCTCGAACTGGTTTTGCTCTGTTAATCTGGTCGTGAGGTAGTATCCCAGCGTTCGGACAGCAAAGGTGGTGGCTAGTGTGGTGGGCGAATCTCATCCGGCTGCTTCCGGGACCCCCCAGAGGTGATGGGCCCACCCCAAAACCCATCTGTCCTCCTGGGAGCCCCATGGTCAGCTTAGCCTGGGGAAAGCGGAGTTCCAGCTTCCCCAGCCACGTCTAAGGCCCCGCATGCTATGGCTCAGGAATTACTTCTATAGTGCTCAGGGGACCATTTGGGATGCCTTGGATGGATCCTGGGTTGGCCACGTGCAAGGTAAACACCCTACCCGCTGTGCTATCTCTCCGGCCCCTATCTCGGTTACTCTTAACACCTTTTCAAGTTTTTAACAACCCTGGGCCTACCCTCACTTTCCAGGATCAAAGATTTTTTTTTCTTTTTTTTGGGTCACACCTGGCGATGCTCAGGGGTTACTCCTGGCTCTGCACTCAGGAATTACACCTGGCGGTGCTCAGGGGACCATCTGGGATGCTGGGAATTGAACCCAGGTTGGCCACGTGCAAGGCAAATGCCCTACCCGCTGGACTATCGCTCCAGCCCCAGGATCAAAGATCTTTATGACATGCAAATCTTAGTTGATCACAGCCCTGCTTAAGGACTTTCCAGCTTCTTCCCAGACTTCAGATAAAGTCCAGCCTCTGAAACTTGACCTGCCACTGATAATCTGTTTGTGACTGCCCCCACCTCCACCCCTCTCCGCCCCCTCCCCACACCCCCACACTCTGGTCACAATCGCTCCAGCCCATTCCCAAAGTGCACGTTTTTTTCCTTGACGGCTTTGGATTTGTTTGTTTGTTTGTTTGTTTGTTTGTGGTTTTTCGTTGTTTTTTGCTTTTTTTGGGTCACAGACTGCAATGTTCAGGAGTTACTCCGGCTATCACTCAGGGATCACTCCTGACAGGCTTGGGGTGGGGGTCACAGAGGATGCCTGGGGTTAAACCCCGAGTTGCCCTACCTTCACTCTTCTGGCCCTCTCTGTGTGCGCTATCCCCAACTCCTGTTTGCCTAGGGACTGGCAATCACCCTCCAAATCTCTTCAGCCCCCTGCTAGCTCCCAGGCACCTTCCTATGCTTCCAGAGCTGTTTCTCTATGCATCTGCTGGGCTGTGAGCACTTGTTTATCTGTCTTTGTGGCTCCACAGCACACTTGACAGTCTGTTGTGCCAATCCCCTATACAAAACGCGTGCGTCTGCTACTCTGTGGTACTCTAAGCGGAGGATAAAGGTTAGCATGGATTTGCTTTAGGTTCACATATGAGCCTCCGTTGAGTCCCAAGTCCAGACACAATGGACTTGCCCTTCTGTACTGAGTGGCTCCCAGGCCACGGTGCCATGTATCAGAATCTGCAGGGTAGTTATGCAGAGACATGTATAGACTTGGGTCTCCGGCAGGGCTCAAAAGAGAAAGCAGCATTTTTAACATTTTTCCTCTAGGGCCGATGAGGTATAGTACATTTTCCTTGCATGTAACCAACCCTGGCTCAAACCCTGGTACCTGAGTGCCAACAGGAATGACCCCTAGAGAGTCAGGGATAAGCCCTTAGCCCAGCTGGATGTGAGCCAAAGCCCCTCCCATTTAATTCAAATAAATAAGGAGTATTCCAATATGTACTCCCTCTGTCTTACTGCTTTACCTCAGTTCTGTCTGTCTCTAGGTAGCTCTCCACTCAGCTGGTAATAGTGGACTCATGAACTCACAGTGAAAAATCTCAATATTGTCTGCCCTACTTTTAAAAACAACATACATGGAATCACAGTCGCCCATATCATACTGGGACTCGTCCCAGCCGCTCAACATAGTGTTCTGGGTTGGCCCTGTTGTGCTGAATTATCATTCATTGATTTTTTTCCTGATTAATATTATAACATTAACTACATTTCCCAAACAGAAGGAGGGAAGCCGGCAAGAAAGGAACAGACGTGGGAGGCAGGGATGGATTTGGTGCATTCCCCTAGTACTTCCAGAGGTCAGGACTTGGGGCTGGAGTGATAGCACAGGGATAAGGCTCTTGCCTCGCATGCACCAATCCGGGTTCAATCTCCAGCACCTCATAAGTCTCCCAAGCCCGCCTGAGTGCAGAGCCAGGACTAAATCCCGAGCATCCCAGGGTATGACCCCCAACAAATAAATAAATACCAGAGGCCAGGACTTTGCATCTAGCCAACAGCCTCTCCCATGGTGCTCAGACCTTTGTGTCCCCTTTCCTAAGGGAGAGGGGGACGGAGACAAAGAGAGGCCTCTCTGTGGGATACTGAAGCAGAGGTCAGAAGCAAGTTCACACTGGGCCCCAGGGCCTGGGGAGAGTCAAGGAGGTAGGGAGCTCAGGCCTCACATTTCAGGGGGCTCTGGGGATCATCCAGCAAGGACAGAAGAGATGGCGTTTCAGGAAGGTCCTCTCTATGCTAGCTTTTCTGGGCATCTGATGGGGGTGGGGGGGGGCAGCCAACCAGCTTTGGCCTCTATCTGCATATTCATCAGCCTCCGCACAGTTGGCCATCCCCACTGCTGGGGCGGTAGGGCTGGCCTGTGCTCCGATGCCTCACACCCACCCAGACTGGAGAGACAGACAGGCGAGAGGGCTTCCCCCAGCCAGCCACGGCCACCAGACCTCTTGAGGGGGAAGCAGGAAAACCAAATCACTTCCTGGCCACTCTCAGTCTCAACCTGGTGGAGGCTGGGCTGTTTCATCTCCCACCTGGCCCCAGAGCGGACCCAAGCCCCTGAGGGCAGCTTCTCCGTGAGTACCTCCACCCTGCTGGTTATTGATAAGGGCATGTTTATTAGGAACCTTTTCAACGATGTGGGAAGTGCTGAGAGTCCCTCTGTGCCCACCCTGGCCCTTTGATCATTCTTGTGGTGTGACCATCTTTTCTGCCTCTGTTGCTGTGAGCTGACTTTTAAGGACATTGAGGACTAAGACACGGAAACACTTCACTTCTAACACCTCACTCCTTAAGCCTGGCATCACTAGAGACCTGTTATTTGGGGAGGGTGGTTGGGTTAACCCTGGCTCTGTGCTCAGAGTCGTCCCTGGTGGTGCTCAGGGACGCCTTGTTGAGGGTAGAACCTGGGCCTCTAGCACGTATTGCATGGCTGCGTTCTGTCCGCTATCTTTCCGACAGCCAGGAAGGGAGGAGAGTGACTCCTGGTGGAACCCACCAGGAGCCGTGGGTGTCAGGGCTCTTATGCAAAGTACTTGCTCCAGCCCTCTGAGCCGCCTCCTAGCCCTGGATCCCTTTTGAGGCTCTTTTATTGGTTAAGTTCTCATGTTGTCTTGAGGAAAGGGTGGTTCTCACTCCCTCATTCCCTTTTATTTTATTTGTATTATTTACTTTTTGGTTTGGGGACCATGCCTGGCAGTTCTCAGGGCTTACTCCTAGCCCTGTGTTCAGGAACACTTCTGAAGGGACTCAAGAGATCATATGGGATACCAGGGATTGAACCAGAGCTGGCAGAGTGCGAACCTCACCTGCTGTATCAGCTCTCTGGCAGAAAGTATGACTGAGGGAAAACCGGTCAGGGCTAGAGCTGTGGCCGCTGAGCTCCTCGGTGGGCTCCTGGTTTCTTCCCCACGCAGGAGCTGTAAAGTGTCCAGGGTTACCAACCGAGGCTGCACTGAGGCTTGGCAATCACTGTGCGGCCTTGGGCTTGTCACTTCACTTCTCTGGGCTTTAACTCCAAAGTCCAGAAACTTTGGGCATGGCTCAAAGACCCAAAGTTCTCTAACTTGGATCTGTAATATTATCAGCAAAGACTAAGTGAAGAGTTTTATCTACAGAGCAAAACAGTTTTAAATTGTTTTTGTTTTTGGGCCACGTGTGGGGTTGCTCAGGGGTTACTCCTGCCTTTGCACTCGGGAATTATTTCTACCAGGCTCAGAGGGGACGGTATGGGATGCTGGGGATGGAACCATTCAAGTTGGCTGCATGCAAGGCAAACATCCTACCAGCTTCTCTCTCTCTCTCTCTCTCTCTCTCTCTCTCTCTCTCTCTCTCTCTCTCTCTCAGCCCCAGGTTTTTAATACTATGCCCTGGGGCAGGGGGAGGGGGAGAGGTAAGCCTTGCAAGGATTTGATACAGAGGCCCTGGTTCAAATCCTGGCATTGGGGCCAGAGTGATAGTACAGCAGGTAGGGTGTTTGCCTTGCACATGGCCGACCTGTTCTATCCCCGCATCCTATAAGTTCCCCGAGCACTGTCAGGAATAAGTCCTGAGTGCAGAACCAGAAGTAACCCCTGAGCATTACTGGGTGTGACCCAAAAAGAAAAAAAAAATCCTTGGTATTAAATATGAGCCCCTGAGCACTGCTAGGGTCACTGAACCAGGAGAACGCCATAAGCACTGCCAGGTATAGACCATCCTCTCTAAATCCTCCCAAAAATGAATATTATTTTTTTTTTATCTATTTATTTATTTATTTTTTATTTTTGGGTCACACCCGGCAATGCTCAAGGGCTACTCCTGGCTCTGCACTCAGGAATTACTCCTAGTGGTGCTCGGGGACCATATGGGATGCCGGTGATCGAACCCAGGCCGGCACAGGCCGGCGCCGCGTGCAAGGCAAAACGCCCTAGCCGCTGGACTATCGCTCCGGCCCATTATTTTTAATATAATATAGCAGGTTGGGTGCTTGTCTTGTACAATGCCAACCTGGATTTAATCCCTAGCACCCCATATGGTCCCCAAGCTACACCAGGAGTAATTCCTGAGTGAAGAGCCAGGAGTAACCCTTGACTGTCTCTGGGTGTGACCCAAAAAGAAAAAACAAAGTCACAGCAATAACAACAACAAAAGAGAACAGATTGGGTGAGTTTTACGGTTTTTTGATTTGAGGGCCACACCCAGTGGTGCTCAGAGTAATGCAGCTTATTACGTGGGGGTCACTTCCACAGTGCTCAGGGGACCATGCAGTGCTGGGAACCAAAGCCAGGTCTCTTACGAGCAGAGCATGGGCTCTAGCCCGTTGAGCAGTTCGTTTCTCTAGCCCTGGTTAAGACTTTTTTGGGGGGGTGGGGCATACCCGGCAATACTCAGGGTTATTCCTGGCTGTATATTCAGGGATTATCATGGCAGTGCTCAGGGAATCATATGTGGTGCCAGGGATCAAGCCGGGTCAGCTGCATGCAAGGCAATCACCTCACTCACGGTGCTATTGCTTTGGCCTAACTTTCTTTTTATAAAATAAGAATGATGGTAGATTGTAGTCTTTGGCATACTTATTTCTGTGTCCTTTAGCTGCAAACCAGATGTGAGCAACTCTTAAGTCACTCCAGTTTGGTTTCTTTTTTAAAAAGTATCAACAACTGGGGCGGAGCCATAGTCCAGTGGGTAGGGCATTTGCCTTGCAAGCGGCCGGCCTGTGCCGGCCTGGGTTCGATCCCCGGCATCCCATATGGTGCCCGAGCACCGCCAGGAGTAATTCCTGAGTGCAGAGCCAGGAGAAACCCCTGAGCATTGCCGGGTGTGGCCAAAAAAAAAAAAATATTAAAAAAAATATATATATATATATATATATATATATATCAACAACTAAAATCTTAAAGTGTAGAACTATCCACTGCATCTGTGATCCCTCAGCCCCACCCAAAGCTTGTTTCCAGGATGCAACATCCTGGGCCAGCCTTCAGAGGAGAGGGAAGGAAGCTTTAAGTAGGGCCTGATCATGTCAGGGGTGCAGCCACTTGGCATGTAATTCTTTTTTTTTTTTTTTTTTGCTTTTTGTGTTGCACCTGGCGATGCTCAGGGGTTACTCCTGGCTTTGCACTCAGGAATTACTCCTGGCAGTGCTCAGGGACCATATGGGATGCCAGGGATCGAACCCAGGCCGGCTTAGGCCAGCCACATGCAAAGGCAAATGCCCTACCGGCTGGGCTATTGCTCCGGCCCTGGCATGTGATTCTTACCGTAACCCTAGGAGATTACCAATGGGACTAGCAACCCCATTTGATTTTGTTTTATCGGGGGCACACCCGGCAGAACATAAGGCTTATTCCTGCTCTGCGTTCAGGTATCATGCCTGGCAGGCTCAGGGGACCACAGTGAGTGGTAGGGCTCAAACCTGGGTCTGCTGCGTGTACGGCAAGAGTCCTACTGGCTGTACTATCTCTCCAGCCTGAGTAACTCCATTTGACAGGAGAGAGGAAGTGGGAGTGAGGGACTGGGAGTGAAGGTTAATATCATCACGTCACATAAGAGGAGGTGAGCAGGGGCTGAAGCGATAGTCCAGCAGGTAAGGCTTTTGCCTTGCGAGTGGTGACACAAGTTTAAGCCCCAACATTCCATATGGTCCCCGAGCACCACCAGGAGTAATTCCTGAGTGCGGAGACAGGAGTAGCCCCTGAGGATTGCTGGGTGTGACCCAAAAAAGCTAGGTAGGAAGGTAGGGAGGGGAGAGGAGGGAGGGAGGGAGGTGGGTAGGTGGGTAGGTGGGTGGTCTCTTGCTCATGCTTAGGGCTTTTGCCACTTTGGTTGCAAAAGCAAGAAAGGATAATATCTGTCAGGGGCCGGAGGCGATAGCACAGCGGGTAGGGCATTTGCCTTGCACGTGGTCAACCTGTGTTCGATCTCCGGCATCCCATATGGTCCCCTGAGCTCTGCCAGGAGTAATTCCCTGAGTGAAGAGTCAGGAGTAACCCCCTGAGTGTCGCTGGGTGTGACCCCCAAAAATCTGTCTTTCACTGAAAACTCCACCTGCTACCTCATCCTACCAAACTGGGCTAATCTCAGGAGTCCTTGTGTGTTTATTCTTTTCTTCTGGAGTCACACCCAGCACCCAGCAGTGCCCTAGAGCTTCTCACAGCTCTGTGCTTGGGGATCACTCCTGGGGGCCTGGCAGACCTTGCAGGGCTGGGATCAGCCCAGGCCTCTTGCACGCACAGCTGGAGCTGTCCCCATGGTGTGCAGCTAGATTAGCTTTCTGGGTGGGGCTTTTGATTTCTGAAGCCGTAGGACAAGTATCCATGTGTCAGCTGGAGAGAATGGAGGCTTCACTTCTTGGTTTCTAATAGGGTTTATTTCTCAGAGCAGTTCTAGGTTCACAAGGAAACCGAGTAGCAGAGAAATCTCCCACATCCTTGTCTTCCCGTGCACAGCCTCCCCACAGAAGTGCCTATTTTTAGTTATCAAAGGCATTTTTGAATGACCAAAGTGAAAACACACCCCCTGAAAATAAAGAAAAGTTGGGGCCGGAGTGCTAGTCCAGCGGGTAGGGCAGTTGCTTTACATGTCGTGGACACAGGTTCCATCCTCAGCATCCCATATGGTCCCCAAGCACCATCAGGAGTAAATCCTGAGTGCAGAGCCAGAATAACCCAGGTGTGCCACACCCAACAGTGCTGAGGGGCTATTCCTGGCTCTGTGCTCAGGAGTGACCTGCCGGTGCTCAGAGGCCATATGTGGTGTTAGCTGGCCTGACTGCAAGGTCCTACTCTCATGCTCTATGGAGCATGAGACTGTTGTCTCTGCTGCTATAGTTGTGATAACACAGGAATGAACGTAATTCCCTTTCAAAAGTAAATTAGTTGGGTCAAAGAGATAGCTCAGAGGGCTATAGAGCACTGCAGGCTTTATCTAACGGCGGCCTGGGTTCAGGGTCTGAGGACACATGGTCCCCAGAGCACTGCTGGGAGCAAGCAATCCCCAAGAACAGAGCTGGGAAGAATCCCTTGAGTACTACCAGGGATCACCCCCAATCAAAACAGTAACCAAAAAGGTAATTCATTGACTGCATTATGGTATATTCCTACAGAGGAATAGGATTCCACGGTGTACCTGTAGCTTAGTATGCACTGACAGGAGGAGAAGAAAGAAAAGCTATAAAACAACATACTTAAAGTTCCATTTCAAAAGATTATAGAATCTGGGGCTGGAGCGATAGCCCAGCAGGGTAAGGGCATTTGCCTTGCACGCAGCCCGGCCTCTGCCGGCCTGGGTTCGATCCCGGCATCCCATATGGTCCCCCCAGCACCGCCAGGAGTAATTCCTGAGTGCAGAGCCAGTAGTAGCCCCTGAGCATTGCTGGGGTGTGACCCAAAAAGGCAAAAAAAAAAAAAAAAGATTATAGAATCCGGCTGGGGGCAGCTCAAGAGGCAGAGCATATGCTGGCATGTGTGAGGCCTTGAGTTTGATCCCTGGCAGGCACCACAGGGCATGAGCCCAGTTTCTCCATCACCACTGGATGTGGATGCTTTAACACTGTGTTTGGAGAGCAGGCAAGATAACACAGGACTGAAGGAGCTGGCAGGCACTTGGCTGATCCCGCTCATCTCTTGCACCACCAGGAATGATCATGTAGAGAGCCAGGAATAAGCCCTGAGCACTGCAAGGTGTGACCCAAACTCCCAGTGTGACTCCCCTTAAAATTAAGCTTTTGGGCCGGAGCGATAGCCCAGCGGGTAGGGCGTTTGCCCTGCCGCCGCGGCCTGTGCCGGCCCGGGTTCAATCCCGGCATCCTATATGGTCCCCCGAGCACCGCCAGGAGTGATTCCTGAGTGCAGAGCCAGGAGAAGCCCCTGAGCATCGCCAGGTGTGACCCAAAAAGCAAAAAAAAAAAATTAAGCTTTTCTTGATCTTTGTGCCACACCAGAGAAGGCTCAGGGGTTACTCCCAGCTTGGGGCTGCACGCAGGGCTGGGCCTTCTGCATAAATCACAAGCTCCAACCCTTAGAGACATCACCCTGGCCCCAAATTTAAACAATTTATGTAATTATGGAAATTTATCTGCACAGAAACAAAAAGCTTGGAAAAAATGACGAATACCAATATGTTAACTGTGATTTCCCCGGGCAGCAACATTCTCGAGTCTTTCTTCTCCTTTGAATAAACTTCTAAATTTTACGGAGAAAATGATGCTATCTTGCTTTAATCTTTTAAAGAAAATGGCAAAGTGATCTTTTTTTTGGGAGGGGGCAGTAAATGCTATTTTCCACATTGTGAGCATTGCCACATCTATGATGAATGTGGGAAGCCCCTCCCACACCCCCAGTCGGTTTCTAAACCGAGCCTTGCAGCGTCCAGCCACACCCACAGGGCTGGGCAGCCCCGGCTTCCTGTGGCTCGGGCTTGGGCAGTTTCCTCGAGGGCTTATAGAGCCCGAAGAACCTCTCCGGCCCCCACAGCACTAGGGTCTGGCCCGAGGGTTGCTGCGCTTTAGCTGAGTATATAAAGTTTCAATGAACTAAAGGGAGACCTGGCCAGGTCAGTGGTTCTAGAAGCATCTTCCAATCTCTTCCCCTCCCTCCCCCTTCCTCTTCTCTGTCTCCCTCCATTCCTACCCATCTACTTCTTGATCTATCATATAGATTTCCTGATTTATTTTTTTTTGGTTGGGAGGAGTGCCCCAAGCAGTGCCTAGGGGGCCTGGAGCACTTCCTGGTAACCTTGAGCCACAGGAAACCAGGTGGTTCAATGCTCTTCTCCTGAGCATGCAGAGTTGCTTGGGCCTTGGGGTGCTGGGAGCCCTTTTTCCTGCTTTTGTTCCTTTTTAGGAGCTAGATCAGTGTTTCCCAAAGTGGGCTGCAAGGCAGCCTCTCCAGGGCACTGGAATGGTTTGCAGAGGCAGGCAGGCTTGGGTGCAACTGGAGGGCCGCTTTCACTCATTCATGCCATAGCCGTGAGGTCCTCCAGCACGGTGGGTCTGGGCGCCACTCGGCCTAAGGCCTGAACCATCTGGCTTGGTTGTCTGAGACTCACCAACCCCGGCGATGCTCAGGGCTTACTCCTGGCTCTACACTCACTTAGGAAACCATATGGTGGCCACGACTGGAATCCAGGTGGGCCACATGCAAGGCAAATGCCCTCCCGCTGTGCTATTCTTTTTCTTTTTTTTTTGCTTTTTGGGTCACACCTGGCAATACTCAGGGGGTTCTCCTGGCTCTGCACTCAGGAATTACTCCTGGCAGTGCTCGGAGGGACCATATGGGATGCTGGGGATCGAACCCAGGCCGGCAAGGGCCGGCCGCATGCAAGACAAACACCCTACCCGCTGGGCTATCGTTCCAGCCCACCCTGTGCTATTCTACCATCCCCAAGGCCAACCCTTGCTTGGTCCCTTGAACATGGTCCTATCCTACTTTCCTTTTCTGATGTTTTTCTTTATACCTTTTTTCTTTATTCCTTTTAAAAAAACTTATTTTTGTTTTTTAGAACACATTTATTTGGCTGTGCTGTGGCTATTCCTGGCTCCATACCCAGGCATGACCCCTGGCAGTGCTTGGAGGAATCACGTGTGGTGCCTGGGATAGAACCAGGCTTGGTGGAAGGCGCACGGCCTTCCCTGCTGTATCCTCTCCGTCCCATACCTGCATTTGAAAAGCAGCACCCGAGTCATCTGACCTACTATTTTCCGGTTTCAAAGACTGCCCAGTAGGCTTGCTGTAGAGAAGCATCTATCAAGTATCTAAATCTCCCTGTATAGACACTGCTTTCACCTAAGGACAGAGGAGAAATCCCAGCTCCTCCGGGTGCAGCCCCACCTGAAGACAGTCAACAGGTCTGCATAAGCGCAGTGGAGACAGGGATGGAGCCCAGCCCCGATTTGCACTCTTCTCCCTGCATGGACGTTGGGAGCAGCCCATCCCCAGTGGGGGAGACACCCCCTTTCCCTGGAGCCAGGTCCCCAGCTCCAGCCCTGCCGACCTGGACTGTTTTGTGGATGAGCACGTCCAGGCAAAGAGGGCCAGAGTGGAGACCATTGTCCGAGGGATGGGCCTTCCTGCCGGCCCACTGGGGTTAGGCAGCGCCCGGCCAGGGCTGGCCCGTCCTGCGTGGAGAAGGGCCGGGAGCGGAAGAGAAAGCAGAGAGTGCCCATGCAGCAAGGCCATCTGCAGCCAGGCCCTGTGGGGGACCAGGGCAGCAGGAGGAGGGGCCCGCGGGTGAGGGAAGAACTGCAGTTGCTGAAGCAGCAGCTAAGGAGTCTGCAGGGGCAGCTGCTGCAGGAAGCCCAGCCCAGGGGGTGAGGCCTCGGACAGGGGGTGCAGCCCTCTGAATACCGGGCAGAGCAATGGCTACGGGGCCCGGCCCTGGGCCCGGGACGGCTGTCGCCAGCAGGGTTTGAGCGAGGACCTCTCTAGAGCTGACACACGTGGAGCAGCTGAGCTCAGGCCCCAGGCGGAGGAAGCCAGACTCCTGCCTCCCGGGCACAGGCCTTGCTGGCAATCCTGCGCAAGGAGCTGAGCATCGCCATGTCGCAGGCCATGGACTCTGTGCTACAGAAGGTGCTACTGGACCCAGCGGGCCACCTGGCCAGGCTGAGTGCAAGTTTCCAGGGGCTGGTACCAGGGGATGCAGGCCAGCCCAGCCCTCCAGAGCGGGAAGCCAGCAAAGACCCCCCTTCTCTTGGCTGCCTGGTCCAGGGGTCTCTGCTACACGCTGGGTCCCCTCTGGGAAACTTCTCACTGGCCAAGCCTCTAGATGCTGGAAGAATGATCCCCAGCCTGTATCAGGGCCCCCCGCAAGCCGAGCGTTGGCTGCACCTGTTCACATCCAAGAAAACCAGCTTATTCGCCAGTTACTCGGTCACCGACCCAAGGGCCACTGGAGTGGTGGCTTCCCCTCAGGACTCAGCCCCCCCAAAGCCACACCTGCTCAGAGTCGGCCCTGCGGCCTTGGGGACCACTCCGATCGCGGCACCCCTTGGCTCTCGCGTCCCCTGTGTTGGAAGGACTGCCCCTTCTCTCCTCGGTGAAGATGGAGGGGGTCTGCAGGCTGCCACCGAGGCACCCCCTTTTCCTTCGGTCCACATATCCTTTATGCGTGGCTGTGGCTTTCTGTGGTGGGCACTCCAGCAGGTGAGAGGACAGGGCCCACACCAGACCACTGAGTCCTGGCCCGGGAGCCTGTGTGTTCCTGCGGCCAGAACCAGGCCTGGGCTGCCCAAGGAAACTAGGTTCCCAAGAGGGTGGGACCCCCCCCAGTAGTTACAGATGCTGGTGAAGCTCATTCATCAATCTGGGACATGCAAGAGTCTTCCACTATGGCAGCAGCACTCAGGTGTTCAGCTCTGAAAGGGTTGTTGGTGCAAACGTGCTCGTAAAAACACCCCAAGGGGGCAGAGTGATAGCACAGCAGGTAGGGCGTTTGCCTTGCAGGCGGCTGACCCAGGTTCGATCCCTGGCATCCCATATGGTCCCCCGAGCACCACCAGGAGTAATTCCTGAGTGCAGAGCCAGGAGTAACCCCCTGAGCATCGCCGGGTGTGACCCAAAAAGCAAAAATAAAACACCCCAAGGGAGGAAGAACCCCCAAAACTTGGTTGTCGGGTTGCTCACATACCTAGGTGGCAGGAGTGATGGGAGGCGGGATCCGATCCAACTTCCGGGCGCCTCAAAGTCCAGATTATTCATTGAGGGCGGGATCTGCGGGTCAGAAATGTCTGGGGGGGAGCAATAGCACAGAGGTGCCGGCATGTAGAAGGCGCGAAAGCCCCCTGGGCTATGGCTGAGGGACCCAGGCTGGTCTGCTGGGGTTTGGATGTTGGTTTTGTTCCAATCTTACAGCGGTTCTCAGCAGAGCCTCCAGTGCAGTCAAGAGGCACTTTTTCTCATTTATTTTTTTGCTTTTTGGGTCACTTGGCAATGCTCATGGGTTACTCCTGGCTCTTTGCTCAGGAATTACTCCTGGTATTACTCAGGGGATCACATGGGATGCCGGGGATCCAATCTGGGGTCAGCTGTGTGCAAGGCAAGTGCCCTTCCTGCTGTGCTATCACTCCGGAGTTTTTTTTTTTTTTTTACCCGCTTAAAGAGGATAAATTTCCAGGGGTTGGGTGGCTGATTTTTTCCCCCAGAAAGGGGACAGACAGGTCAAGTAAGCTTGTTCTGAGAGGATGGAGAGAATTGCTCCAAAGACCCGACCCATCAAGCAGCTCCAATTCCTGAGAACACATTCGGAATTACAGCTTTTTCGGAGGTGTTGAGCTCAGCTCATGTTATGTCCCTTGGACACTCTGGAGGTGTCTGTAGACTTCAGGGTCAGGTGTGAATGGAGGTGTCCCCTGGCTAGCAGGGTTGGGTGGCCCCAGCTCAGGGCCGGCCAGGACGGGACCGGCTTAATTTTTAAAACCTAAGAAACAGCGCCCCCTGCTGGCACAGTGTGCTATTAGCAACCCCCTGCAAAGCTCCAGCCTCCCTGCAGGTAGCAACTGCAAAGCCATTGCTGAGCCCCTCCCCAGTGGCCACAGCCTCTTCTATGGCAGTGCAGCTTCTGGGAGGAATAATGATTGCATCATGGGTGCCCTTTCTTGCCTTGTGACTGTAAAGGTTTAGCTGTCTGGATCCAGGATGGGGCCACTGGTGAAGGCAGACTTACCCATGAAGCCAGGCATGGGCAGAAGGAAACAACTCTGCCCCCAAAGGGTCTCCCCTGTACTTGCCTGGGCAGAGGCCAGAAGCTGTTTCCCAGGCCCCCTGTGAAATGAGCCGGGGGCTCAGAAACCTTAGTCCACAGGGCTATTCTCTGATTCCTGGTTAGTCCGTGCCCTGGAAAGGCGCCCATGGGAGAACATTTCCTTCCCACGGCTCCCTGCTCGGCTTAAAGGCTGAGGGATGTTCCCAGAGTGAGGTACGGGCCTGAACGCACTTCCTTATCTGTGTGTGGATCAAGGCTACACACTCCTGCCTCCAACAGGCACTTACTAAGCACGCTCAGCCTCCTCAGCACTAAGGCAGGCACCCGGCTAGACCAAGAGCCCGTCCTCCAGAAGCTCAGTCTAGCTGAGGCGACGAACATGTGGCCAAAGTTCCAGTACAAGCCTGAGGTTTGTACTCTCACATCGCTCACAGGGCTTCAACCTAGAAGTTTCCGTAGCAGGGGACAGGGGAGGCGTCCCCAAGGAGAGGGGAGCAAGTGGGGAGCTGAGGGAGGGAGAGAGGGTGAGATCTGTGGCGGGAGGTGCAGGAGTCTCCCAGCAGTGGACACTCCCTGAGCACTGCAGAGAGGGGGGCGTCGGCCCCCAGCTTGTGGCCTCACAGTAAAGGCAATTATGAGAGGGGCTGGAGCGATAGCCCAGCGGGTAGGGCGTTGCCTTGCACGTGGCCAGCCTCTGCCGGCCCAGGTTCGATCCCGGCATCCCCCGAGCACCACCAGGAGTAATTCCTGAGCACAGAACCAGGAGAAACCCCTGATCATCGCCGGGTGTGACCCAAAAAAAGCAAAAAAAAAAAAAAAGGCAATTATAAGAGAGTGGCAGCCGGGACCTCCTGCCTGGGCCCCCCCCCCCCATCCCCTCAATTCACAGATGAGGGAAGAGGCAGAGAAGTGAAGTGCATCTCTGCGGGGACCCGGTGGCTTCTTTTCCCCTACTCTGTGAGCACGCACAAAGCACGTAATCGGTGTTTGCTTCATAGAATCCACAGGGTTTCCACACACCAAATGTGTTGAGCCCCGCAACTTGAGTGTACATTGACCGTATCCGCATCTAGAGGAATAAACTCTATCTGATCAGATCTGCTAGACAGAAATGAGCAAATACACCCTGGGTTGGGGGGTCAGGAAGTAAAAGCATAAGGTGGGGGCAGAGTGGTGGTACAGCGGCAGCGCATTTGCCTTGCACAAGGCTCCGCCTGGGCTCCATCACCAGGAGTGATCCCTAAATGCAGAGCCAGGAGTAAGCCCTGAACACTGCCAGGTGTGCCCCCAAGCATAAGAAGGACAAAAGCCCGCTTGAATAAGTGGTTATCTGCCAAACTAGCATTTATTTTCCTTGACGCTGGGCTACATCCAGGAGGGGCTGAACCCTGGTCATCTGAAGAAAGCCAAACTCATGTTCTTCTTCACGCGCTATCCCAGTTCCAACCTCTTGAAGACTTACTTCCCTGACGTCCAGGTAAGGATGTACAGCGTCAGCCCACCTGGCTCCCCACGGCGCATGCTCTCACCCCGCCCCGGGAAGTAAGTCTTCTGCGCAGACGCGCCTCCTGGGCAGAGACTGCCAGGGATGGTGACGACCTGTAGTTTAGGCCTCTGAGCTGGAGGGAAGTCCAGCAGCTCAGGGCAAGGCACAGGCAGGGAAGAGGAGCCTTAGAAAAGGGAGTTTCCGGCTTAGTGGTCTCTCTTTGTTGGAGACACAATGGGGTGTGTGGGGGGGAGAAAATCTTAATAACTGTCAAGTTTTGGGGCGGAGCCATAGCACAGCAGGTACAGCGGTTCCTTTGTGCACAGCTGACCCGGTTTCCATCCCCCGGCATCCCATATGGTCCCCAGAGCACCACCAGAACTGATTCCTGAGCAAAGAGCCAGGAAGTAACCCCCTGAGTGTCGCTGGTTATGACCCAAAAAACAAAACAAACAAACAAACAAACAAAAACCTCAAGTTTACAGCCATTTGCTTGATCAGATTTGTTTTGTTTTTTTGTTTGGGAGCCACGCCCAGCAGTCCTCAGGACTTACTCCTGGCTCAGGGCCCACTCCTCTTGGGCCTCAAGTGACCATATGGGTTGCTGGGAATTGGACCCCAGCTAGTCACATGCAAGGCAAACACCCTCCCCGCTGTACACTGGATGAAGCTGTTACGTATCTTGCTGCTTAACTGGGTACTGGCAGGTCACGGCACCTCGCGGCAAACATCTGACCTGATGAATACTCCTGTCTGATGCAGTTCAACCGCCGCATCACCTCCCAGATGATCAAGTGGTTCAGCAACTTTCGTGAGTTTTATTACATCCAAATGGAGAAATCTGCCCGGCAAGCGATCTCAGACGGCGTCACAAATGCCCAGACACTGGTGGTGCTCCGTGACTCGGAACTGTTCCGAACTCTGAATATGCACTATAACAAGGGGAATGACTTTGAGGTAAGCACGTGCACTTGGGGGGTTCCCTGGGGCCCCTACCCTGTGTGACTGAAGCTTTAGAATTCAGATCTCCTTCTGTGCGTGTCCTGATGCCGAGGACAGGCATGGCGGCTTGGGGCCAGCCTGCAGGTCACCGCTTGGACCACCATCTCAGTGGTTCCCCTTCAAGCATCGGGCGATGCCCCAGCAGGCAAGCCCAGCCAGCCTCCTCGCTGAAACTCAAGCTGGGTCGGCCAGGTATGCAGCCACTGAGACTGATGAAAGTCAAAGCAAGTTAAAGGAGGGCGTTTGCCTTGCAAGTGGGTGACCTGGGTTCGATCACCACCCCCAATCCCCACCATCAGGAGTGATTCCTGAGTGCAGAGCCGGGAGTAACCCCTGAGCATCGCTGGGTGTGACCCAAAGTCCAGGTAGGGCGTCTGCCTTGTATGCGGCCGCCCTGGGTTCGAACCCCGGCATCCCATACGGTCCCCCATGCATTGCCAGGAGTAATTCCTGAGTGCAGAGCCAGGAGTAACCCCCTGAGCATTGCTGGATGTGACCCAAAAGCAAAACTAAATCTATTCATGACTTGTTGGCCTGTTTGCCTCAGCGCCGGAGGCCCACACTCAGTGCCTCTCCGCTGGCCATGTCCTGGCCAGGCTTCCTTTACAACAGTATCTGTCCTTGGCATCTCTCCACTCTTGTTTTTTGTGGGGGGGAGGATATACCTGGCAGTGCTCAAAGCTTAGTCCTGGCACCGTGCTCAGGGAGCCATATGTGGTTCTGTACAGTGAACCACATGCAAGGAAGGCCCCTGCAGACTAGCTCTTGGACCCATCGCTCACTGGATTCTTACTTTTTATTTTCACGCACCGTTTATTTGTGGACCTGCCGTGGCAATGACCTCCAATCCTTTTTGGAGTTACTCATGCTCTCAGTGTGTGGGGAGTTCTCGGTGGAGGGCACCCTGGTTGCAGCTTGAGGGCAAGTCCATGTGGATGGTGAATACCAGCTGTCGGTCACCGGTGAGAACCCACACTCCGCGCGTGAGGTTGGCCTCTTGTTCCACAGTGCCAGGGAGGCTGCCCGCCACACTCTCCTCCTCTCAACTGTCACCTGACTATTTACTGATACTCCCAAGAAGGAGAACAACTGCAGGCATCCACCTTTGTCAGCAGAGGTCTGGAAGCGTGCCTGTGGGCAAAGAGACTCTTCCTCTGAGGCCAGGGGGTGGGCCGCCCTATCACAGCTGCCTCTGCAGGCAGGCCATGGTGGCAGTGCCCAGGCCACGCTGCAGTTGGAGGACCTGGGCTATGGCTCACTCTAGGCGCCCGTCTCTGTGGGGTCCTGGAATATATACATGAACCCATACTGATCCGTCCTTGGAATCAGGTCCCAAAGACGGTAGATGCGACAGTCGCAAACCACAGGGGTGCACCTTAGACACCCAGGGAAAGAACAGGGTGCACCTTAGACACCCAGGGAAAGAACAGGG